>JAPYYM010002485.1:0-12219 GCA_028534135.1 Potos flavus
CATTCTCCAGCAGGAAAATCTCTTCACCGTTTTTCCTAAATTAGAAAACTATTTACACCTCATTTGTAGTGTGGTAGGAGATCCCACAAAGCAAAGCAATTTTCTGCTAAACATTATTTACCGTTTTCTGTGCGATTTCTGACATGGTGGGATAAGCACAATTCAAATTTATTCAGAGATCACGTTTCCGCGCTAAGCAAACTGAAAACATCTAATAAGATCTCTTGAATATTCCTCTCTTCTGTCAACATGTTCAACCTGGACTATCAACCATTTACACTTGGTTTTGTGTAACTGACAGATTCAAAGCACACTTGCCAATCGTGTGGTTTGCTTTTTCTATCTATACCAACACCAGCATGGAGCGGTCAGGATTCCCTACCCATCCACATTCAGTCTTTGTTAGATGCTGAGAGCATTCATGCACAGCTTTTAAAAAAATATGGAGAAGATGGTTTTGAAAGCATTCAAAAACTTATATTCTTTAAACACACACACACACATATACACACTACACCCTATTAGAACTATTAAACAAATTCAGCAAAGTCACAGGATGTGAAATTAACACCCCAGAACCAGTTGTGTCTCTACACACTAACAATGAGCAATCTGAAAAGGAAATTTAAAAATCAAGTCCATTTAGAATTGCATCAAATAAGAATAAAATATTTAGGAATTAATTTAACCAGGTGAAAGACTTGTACACTGAAAACCGCAAAACATCGCTGAAAGAAATTTAAGAAGATATAAATAAATGGAAAGACACTCTGTGCTCACAGACTAGAAGAGCTGATACCGTTAGCTTGGCCATCCTACACAAAGTGACCTACAGATCCAACACCATCCTATCAAAATCTCAGTGGTGCCCTTTGCAGGCACAGAAAAATTCATCCTAAAATTCATATGGAATCTCAAGAGATCCCAAAGAGCCAAAATGATCTTAAAAAAGGAAGAACAAAGCTGAGGTCTCATGTTTCCTCATCTCAAAACTTACTCTAAAGCGACAGCAATCAAAACAGTGTGGTACTAGAATAAAGATAGATACATAGGCCAATGGAACACAATAGAGAGTCCAGAAAGAAACCCTCACACGAAGGGTCAAATGATTTTTGACAAGGGTGCCAAGACCATTTATTGGGGAAAAGCTAGACTTTTCACCAACAGGGAATCTCATGCACTGTTGGTGGGAATGTTAACTGGTGCAGCCATTACAGGAAACAGTGTGGAGATTCCTAAAGAAATTAAAAATAGAACTACCCTATGATCCAGCCATTGCATTTCTGGGTGTTTATCCAAAGGAAATGAAAAGAAAGATAATGAAAGATAACGAAAATTATCTCGAAAAGGTATCAGTACTCCAGTATTCACCAAAGGATTTATTCGCAATAACCAAAGTATGGAAACAACCTAAGTGTCTGTCGATAGATGAATGAATAAAGAAAATATACTACATACATGATGGAATATTATTCCACTTAAAAAGAAGGAAATTTTTATTTCTTTAAAAAAAAATGGAGGAAATCCTGCCATTTGTGACAACGTGGATGAATCTGGAAGGCATCATGCTAAGTGAAATTAGCCAGAGAGAGATTTCTCTCTCATTTCCAAATACTATGTGGTTTCACTTATATGTGGACTCTTCAAAAAAAAGTCAAACTCTAGAAACAGAGCGGAATGATGGTTGCCAGGGACTGGAAAGCGGGGAAAATAAGGGAAAGGAGATAAAAGGTACAAACTTTCAGTTGTAAAATGAGTAAGGTCTGAGAATCTAATGCATAACACGGTGACTATAGTTGACAACACTGTAACATATAATTGAAATTTGCCAAGAGAGTAGAATTTAAGTGTTCTCACATAAAACAAAAAGAAGTAAGTATGTGAGGTGATGGATATGTTCATTAACTCAATGATGGGAAACTTTTCTTAATATATACATTTACCAAGTCATCACATTGTATACTTGAAATATCTTACAACTTCATTGGTCAATTATACCTCAAAAAAGTTTTGAAACATTTAAAAATTAGAAGGAAAGTAATTCTGCAACAGGCTACAACACGGATGAACCTCAAAGCCACTGTGCTAAGCGAAATAAGGCAGTCACGAAAGGACAAATACTGTAGGATTCCAAATACTGTAGGATTCCTCTTCTATGAGCGGTCACATTCATGGAGACAGAAAGTAGAATGCTAGTTGCCAGGCACTACAGGAGGAGGGAATGAGCGGTTGTTGTTTAATGGGGACAGAGTTTCAGTTTTGCAAAATGAAAGCGTTCTGGAGGTGGACAGTGATCATGGTGCACAACAGTGTGAATGTGCTTAATGCCATTGAACTCTACAATTAAGTATAATTGTAGTATTTGTAGTGTATGTACATATACATATACTATAGTAAGTAGTGTATATACCATAGTAAGTACTTATAACTTTTATGTCATTTGTATTTCATCACAATAAATTTTAATGGGGCAGGGCACCTGGGTGGCTCAGTTGAGTAAGCATCTGCCTTCGGCTCAGGTCATGATCCCGGGGTCCTGGGATCGAGCCCTGCATTGGGCTCCCTGCTCAGAGGAGAGCCGGCTTCTCCCTCTCCCTCTGCCCGCCTATCTGCCTACTTGTGCTCTCTCTATCAAAGAAATAAAATCATTAATCAATAAATTAATTAATTTTAAAGGTGCCCCTGGGTGGCTCAGTCGGTTAAGCATCTACCTTTCGGCTCAGGTCATGATTCTGGGGTCCTGAGATCGAGTCCCGCATCAGGCTCGTTGCTCAGCGGGGAGCCTCCTTCTCCCTCTGCCTGGGGCTGCCCACCCCACTCCAGCTTGCATGCTCTCTCTCCGAAATAAGTAATCTTTAAAAAAATTTAAAATTAATTTTAAAAAGATATATTCTTTCTAAACTGGAGCTTCTTAATATGATATTATCTAAGGTCATGTTCATAATAAAACCAATAAACAATAACGCGACACAATACGCTGTTGTAACCCTCAGACTGCAGATACCAAAGCTGACCAACCGGTATTTCTACATTTTTGCACATTGGAAGCTCAGAAAAGCAGATTTTGACTCAGTGAGATCATTAATATACAACAACAACAACAAGTCAAGCTCAAATGCTAAAAAGTACAAAGGATAAGATGTACCAAAAACAAGGGAAATTAATGCAAGTCACTTTCCAAGACTTAGAATTCTAAAAGCGCAAAAGCAGGGGCTAGGAGCAGAGGATAAACGCGCTGCAAGGATGTTGCCAGTGATTCCGCAGCAGCTGGCCTGGGTCTCCAGGAGTAAGAGACACCCAGACAGATTGCTGGCCGGGAGCATGTGTCTTCGGTGCCCTCGACGTGAGACCCGGAGCCGCTTCCTCCACTGGACCGGGACACGAACTCAACAATCCTAAAGAGAACAGGCATGGGCCCCATTTCTTGGACCCTGTTGTGTTAGGACCACGCTGCGCTCTCACGTGTATCCCTGATCCAGCCCTCACTACAGCTCAGGACCTCACAGTGTGGCTGGCACAGAGCAGCGGCTCAAATAATAGGGGTTAGAGCTTAAAGGTAAAGGGTACTACTATCCCTATCACCAATTTATGGATACAACTCTGGATCTCAGAGAGGTTAAGCTCCATGTCAAGGTCATCCAGTAGTAGAGCCACTGTTCTAGCTCCCAAATCCAGCCCCATCTTCCTAAGTTTTCCCCAAATCTTCTATTTCCCAAACGACATCCCGAGGGATTCTGTAACAATGCGAAGCAGATCGAGTGACTCCCCCGCCCTCAGCCGGCCAGGGTTGCCCATCCCCCGCGCCGGGCCGTAAATCGAATGCAAAGTTCTGTCTCCGGCTGGGAGGCCCTGCACGGGATACACAGACGTGGGGCTTCCCCCCCAGGCCCAGCCCAAGACCAGCCCCCTCCCTGCACGCCCCCTTCAACCCTGCCCACAGCGCCCCCTTGAGGCCGGCGCCCTTCACTTTTTGCCCCAAGTTCCTGGGGCTCCAGCCTCCACAAAGTCTTTCACCTCCTCAGAGAGGCCTTTCCTACCCGCCTTATGTAAGGAGGCATCGCAAACACTCTCTATCCCCTCATCTTGCTTTATGCTCCCAAATCATGTTATATAATAACTTGTTTATTGGGTATGACCCCCTCCAGAATGGAGGCTCTAAGAGTTCAGATAGCTCTCATATTTTGGTCACTGAATCCCCAGAACCTAGCATTCAGTAAATGTTTGCTGAATGAATGAATGAATGAATGAATGAGTGAATGAATGAATAACAAGCTCACTCATTCCATTGTTTCATTTTGATAACAGTAGTTGACTCCACCCCAGGTCAACTTCCTATAGTCACAAAGCTTGTGTAACTTGTCCTCTGACCACAGAAAATCATGTCATATCACAGACTTATTGAGTATGGGTTTCCCCCTGCCCCCGCCGCACACATATATACCATACTACACCATATACCAAATACCATATACCAAATATCACTTACCATATCATACACCATATACCATAAACCATATACCATAAGCCATATACCATAGCATAAAGCATACTATAGACATCATATAACACATACCATATACTATATACTATCCAAATACCATATATCATACCATACCATGTGCCATATAACATATCATACCAATTACCATATACCATATACCATTCAATATCATATGCCATCTACCGTATCATATACCGTAGGCCATATCATATACCATAGGCCATGTACATCTCATCTTGTACACACAGCCCATAATTCCCAGGCTTTACAGTCTTGGGTAGGTGCTAGCTGACCAGCTAACTGAGCAATCCTAAGGAAAGAGGCTCTCACAGCTCCGGAACAAAGCATTCCTACACTTAGTAGCTTCAAAAGACCACCATTTATTTGCTTGCAATTCTGAGGATTAACATTTTGAGATAAGCTCAGCTGAGACAGCTGGTCTCTGCCCCAGGCAATGGTGACCGTGCATACAAACGTGTTTGCAAAATTATCTTGTGAACTGGTTTTACCATGAATGGGAAGAACTTGGGGCAATGTTTGCCACCTACCATGCTGCCTGTCTCGACACAAGGCCGCATCTACAGGAAACATGAGTCCAGCTTCCAAAGAGAAACGGGAAATTGCACACCACCCATTCTTACCCATCTCAAGACCTCAAGTCCCAAACTTCCAGAACCTCATTTCTATCCTCCAGCCAGGATGCCAATGCATGCTTATGCTTCAGTTAGCTGCGTCTCGGCCCCACCTCCCACCTTCCACTGCCTTCCAGATCTTATTTCTCTTTCCTTCTCTGTTGATAGTTGCCCCCAACTCATGAGCCTTGTCAGCACCGTAAATAATCATGGCAGAGAAGTGCAAACACAAAATCCCTGAGAGAAGTCGGGAAGGATGAACGACGGTACATATGGTTTGTCACGTACAGAGGGGGACCCTAAGGTTAGTAAGACCGTCCTTCGTCACCAGGCAGCCTTTCAGGCTCAGAGTCATACTGAGACCGATGGAGAACACGCCCACCTCTTGGAGCTTGGTGGCCAGTGGCTTCTGAGCCAGTGCTCTTTCTCAGGCCTCTAGACATCGTTCCTGGAGGCTGTTGAAGAACTTCCTCTGTCCTCCTGGATTGTAATAACCAAGTTTAAGTTCATTGACTGTAGAGCTTAAGTATCTCAGCTTCTGATATCCGGATGCTACGGGCACAGGTTTTAAAAGACGGAAACTAGTTCCAGCTGCTAATTACTAAAGCCTTACTATGTGCCAGTCTCCATACCAGGGGCTTCGTGTTTGACATTTCAACTCATCTTCCCTTCCCAAAATCTTACAGGGGAGGCAGTATCGCCTCCATTGTATACCCGAGAGCAGTGGGGCTCAGGAAGTTCTCAGTTTCTAAGGGAGAGGGGCGCTCCTGGCTCGTGGTCCGTTCTCCAGGCTCTGGCTGAGATCTGGCTCCATTCCTGCTGGTCAACAGCTTCTTGGGAGGACTTGTTAGAGAGCCTCGGGATGCCTGTGGGAAAGGCTGGATGGGATTACCAGGGGCGCTCCTGCTTCCTGGCAGAGCAGGAATGAGGGAATCCGGGAGCTGGGGCTGGATAGATTTTTGCTTTGATACAAAGCAACATTTCTCAGCGTGTGGTTCTTCGATTGCTGACAGCCGCTGGTGGTCTGCCAGTTACTTCATGGGCAGGCAGCCTGGCAGTTTGGGATAACAAAACAGAAGAAAGAATGCTTTATCCACATTCGAATTTGGAATGTAAAATTAATTGTAACTTTCAAAGAAGTTCCCCCTATTCTAAAAAAAAAAAAAAAAAAATGACTTGGCTATAGAGACTGTGGGTCAGGTCATCTCAACTATCAGCTTAGAGCTTACATTTGCTAATGCAGTCCGATGTTATTTTGGTCATTTCTGTTCATTAAATGGGCGCTTCTGTTCTTTCCCTTGTGTATCTTACACTTGCAATTCACAAACCTGCAGCAGTGGTTGGAAAGCGGTTCACCAGCTATAAAACCGGTATTGAAAATAAGAATGCTAATACAACTCAGAATTATGCTGCAAAAACACGTCTTGAACACGACTTCAGGGAGAATACGAAACGTGCGTTTGTGTGTGCCGAGGCAGGAAAATCTCCAACCGGGACGATTTCGCGTTTAGGAGACCAACACCGGAAGGTGCTAATGGATAGTGTGCGGTCTGGTCTCGACTGTGCCAAAGAAAAGTATGAAACCCCTGAAGCCGTCATATCATTTTTAAGACTCTGTGATCCCTTTGGTAGAACTTAATGAGTTCTCCTGGAAAAAAAGCGCAACATAATGATTTCCGGTTAAAAAAAAGAAAAAACGTTTTTTTTGTTGCAAAAAAGACTAAAAGAAAAACGATAAAAGGCGTTACATGCCCCATAGCAAAAGCAGGTGGGAACCCCAGGATTCCTGAAGAGATTGGGGGAAGTCGTGCTAAAGTTAATGACAGATGTTATGCCTGGAAGGAAGCAGAAAAGCCAGTTGAAAAACCCTTCGCAGAAAGGACGCCGTAGGGTAGGGCCTAGGATCGATGGCGTATAACACGGAAAAGCAATTGTGGTTCCTTATCCCTTCTGGAAGGGGCTGCACTTGACAGTTGGGCAAACCATGAGCACAGAGTGAGTCCGTGCCTGGCTCTACAGACACGAGGCATTTGAGGGCCACTTCTCAGCTAGCATTTTATTCTGTTTATCACTGAATACTCACGCAGCAAGAGCAGGTATTTCTGTTCAGTTAACGACCGTAATATGAGTCATGACAGAGACTGAAAAAGATGCCTCAAGATCTCAACTGGTGGAAGAGTGTCAGGCGAGGCTCTGCAGGCAGCAGGCAGGGGCAGGGGCAGGGGGCAGGGTGAGTCCAGCCCCAGGAGCAGTCGGGGGTCAACAGTCTGCCCCTCCCCCATTCCTCCTCCCGCCCCTCCCCCCTGGAATGTACTCAGATCCCAGGCACTGAAACAAACGCCGTCTCCTCTCCCATCTGGACTTGGCTGCCTGTTGAAAAAAAGGAATGAGGTTTTCCAAAATGTTTCTTCATGAACTGGTAATCCCGGCAAGACCAGTTCTGTGATTTCAAGCAGTTTACTCAGGTGATGGAGCCGAGCGATATGGACAGAATCTTCCATATTCTGAACTTGCCACTTGAGAGCCGGAGGGTATGATTTCTAACGTGGAGGGTAACAAAGAAGGCGCCTTAAGATGAACATTTAGTATATTTATATACTTGGTCAAATACCATTTGGATATGCGGGTACGTAATGTTGTTCTTCGATTGCAGGAGAAATAATTGAAGGGTTATGCCTGAGTGGATTTAAAAACCACATCCGGGGCGCCTGGGTGGCTCAGTCGTTAGGCGTCTGCCTTCAGCTCAGGTCATGGTTCCAGGGTCCTGGGATCGAGCCCCGCATCGGGCTCCCTGCTCGACAGGAAGCCTGCTTCTCCCTCTCCCATTCCCTCCGCTTGTGTTCCCTCTCTCGCTGTGCTTCTCTCTGTCAAAAAAAAAAAAAAAAAAATTAAAAAAATATAAATAAATAAATAAAATAAAAAATAACCAAATGAAAAATAAATAAAAGCCACATCCAAATACTGTGGCAGTATATGAAGAAATAGCTCCCAGAGTCCACTGAATACTAGAAAAATGAATGCAAAAAAGACTCCCAACCAAGAGTGATGACTTGGAAGATTTCAGGGCTGATCTCGGAAAGGACAGAACCAGTGGAAGAGGTGACACCAAAGACCGAGGGATAATTCCAGCAAATTCGGTTACTATCATTTTCACCAGAAAATGTAGGCTAATGAGAGAGGAAGGAAAGCAGGGAGGCTGTTAGAACACTGAACCTCGCTTCCATGACTGACAGTTCATAGATCGTGTCTACGGCAAATAAATCCAGAAACTCTAAATAATAAATCAATCTCTCTCCCCCTCTCTGTCTCCCTCTCATGTCCCCTTCCCTCCCTCCACTTCTCCCTCTCTCTCCTGAGTATTTGTCACTTGGAGTAGTCATTCCATTAATGAAGAATAATAAAAAAACCTATTTTGAGTATTTGTTACAATTTGTTACATTCGTTAAAAATGATAAAAGCAGCAGAAATGAGAAAGGAAACAAAGGGGATACAGAGAGTTGAAAGGGTCCAACTATAGGGCGTGACCTACACAGGAAGCTTCCTGAGCCCGTGAAACCTTGGGGACTAATGTTGATCCTGAGGCCATCCGTGTAACAAATGTGCCCTCTGCCCTTTTCAAAGGTGCCACTGGTTCAATTTGCTATTTGTTTGCCCATTGATGTAGCCTGAAAAGTTGCTCCTTTGAGGAAGGGTGTCTCTTTCCCTTTTACCTCCTTCCTTCTAATTTATTCGGCACACTTTTGTGGAAGCCAGGGGTTGGGATCTACTCGGCTCCTATGTGATCTGCAGGATCTCAAGCTTTGTTCAAGTTCTTTCTTCCTTCGTCTGGGTGCCACACCGGCTCTGCCTGTGACCTGTGTCCACATGTCCTTACGCCATGTGTCCTTAAACATGCGTAGGTCAGGAGGACTAGCGTCCGGCCAGCCATGTATCTGTGAAGCTCCTACCATCTCACCAGCACCGCATAGGAGGTCCTGCCCTGGCGATCACATACTGTGAGGCTTCCTTGCCCAAAGCATGAGACCGCCTCAAAACAGTAGAACGCTGATAGATTTTTATTATTTTTTTTTAATTAACATATAATGTGTTATTTGCTTCAGGGATACAGGTCTGTGAATCACCAGTCTTACACAATTCACAGCACTCACCATAGCACATACCCTCCCCAATGTCCATCCCCCAGCCACCCCATCCCTCCCACCACCCTCCCCTCCAGCAACCCTCAGTTTGGTTCCTGAGATCAAGAGTCTCTTAGGGTCTGTCTCCCGCTCTAATTTCATCTTGTTTCATTTTTCCCTCCTTTCCCCCCATGTCCCCCAGCGTGCCACTCAAATTCCTCATATCAGTGAGGTCATATGATAATTGTATTTCTCCGATTGACTTATTTTGCTTAGCATAATACCCTCTACTTCCATCCATGTTGTTGCAAATGGCAAGATTTGGGGGTTTTTTATGGCTGCATAGTATTCCATTGTATATATAGACCACATCTTCTTTATCCATTCATCTGTTGATGGATATCTAGGCTCTTTCCACAGTTGGCTATTTTGGACATTGCTGCTATAAACATTCGGGTACACGTGCCCCTTCCGATCACAATATTTGTATCTTTAGGGTAAATGAACGCTGATAGATTTAAATCAACCAGTATGAACCTCCTGATTTTTTTACTAGAATTACTCTTCTAATTTGCAATCAATTCTAAAAATATTAGAGATCTCAGCAATTTATCCTGGCCTATAATATATCTAAAATATAAAGCCTTAAGGTCACTCTGTCAGTAGGTTGCAGAATTTTCATGGGCACCATCCAAGTCTGGGCCATGGTGACCATAGCAAAGGTTGGGGAACAGGGTGGCCTGCCCCCAAAAGAGAGGGGCGTGGTTAATGCCTTAATCCTGTTTCAGGTGGGAGCTCATAATTGGTTTGCAGTAATTGTTACTTTCCCGGAGCATGGCTTCCTTTGGCCTGATTTCTTCTGGGCTTGGAGCCCACTGCCCTCTGGTAATCGAGGCTGGTATTCGGGCCTTTTGATGTCAGAGTGTTTCAATCTGTCCTGCTGTATGCTCTTCGGTGTTTTGATCTTCTATCCACTCAATTCCGATTTCAGTAGATTTCTATTTCAGAATTAGCATGCATGTTGCCAAAAGTTTCCTTCATTGGATTTCCAAAATGTTTCGGGTTGCCAAAACACATTCACTACAGAAATTGTTGGAAGCTGGGGGTGTTTGTTCACAGTGTTTAAGATGAGAATATATTTATCTTACTTCTAATATAGGAATAAAAACATTTAGGGATTCATCAGCTTATGTCTGTGCTTTAAAAATTAAAGGTCTTGGGTCTGGGTGGCTCAGTCGGTTAAACGTCTGCCTTCGGCTCAGGTCATGATCCTGAGGTCCTGGGATCAAGCCCTGCAGGGGGCTCCCTGCTTAGTGGGGAGTCTGCTTCTCCCTTTTCCTCTGCCTCTCCTCCTTCCATTCCTATTATCTCTTGCTCACTCTGCTCTCTCTCTCTCTCTCTCTGCTCTCTCTCAAATAAATAAATAAATAAATAAATAAAATCTTTAAAAATTAAAGGCCTTGAAGTTGTGGGCAGCCAGAAAGGAAAAGAATTTTCCAAGCAAAGGGATCAGCATGTGTGAAAGCTCAGAGGCAAGAGTGCAAGGAAGAAAGATGAAGCTTGAGAAATAGGTAGGGGCCCAGTGCTGAAGGGCTTGAAAGCCAAGGACATTAACCTGTGAGGCCACACAGGAATTTAGCAAGTCAATATACAGGTAGAACAGCTCAAAGTGAGGCTAGGGGCAGGACAGATAGCAGACACATTTACCATGAGAAAGGCCAGCAGAGTCCTGCACACTCATGTTCCTTCCTAGGTGAGACTCTACCTTTCTTCCTCAGAGTCACACTGTTAACAAGGAGGGTGTCCAGGAAAACCCATATGGCTGGACCCAGAAGATTAACTAAGAACAAGATGGACAGTTGTTCAAGCTGTGCACTACACAAAGCCATCATGTTCAAGTTGGGAGCTGTTCACATGAGAAACATCTTTTTTATTGTGGACTCTTTGTGTTTGTATTATATTTTGTACACTTCAAAGGTGGGCAATTTGTATAATTATTATGACGATTTTCCAGGAGATGGCAGTAATGCATCTTGTTTTAACAAAATCAGTATATGTGGATAGGTTTTGATAGCTAGAAGAAAAGTAGCTTATTCTAAGAGTGTAGAATATATATGTGATTCTTCATTGACTTCTAAAGAGGAAATTAGTCAATAATCGAAGGCCTTATCATCTAGCCCATCTAAAGAAATGTGTGCTTTCAAACAAGAGCTTTTTTTTCAATCTGTACTAATCTGGGAGAGTCTTTAAAATTTTTTTGTATCCCCTGTTGGTATAGTGCAGTGACTAAATTTTGCATTTCTTGTTGCAATGTCAGTCATCTGCTGATTGGTTACTTTTCCAGAATAGTAGAACTGAGTTCCCAATTAAAATCTACAATACTTCTGTTAGGATACAAATCTCTAAGGAAAAAAAACTTTTTATTTACAGCTAATAATGCACAAATGGTCTGCTTCAATACTGCAATTGTGTAATTTGTTACAAAAATGTTGTCAGTAAAATAATTAATCACTGTTAAAATTGAGAGTCATGTTAAATACACGTTATTTGTAGAAGTTATAAGTTCTAAGATAAAATACTAAACTATTATGTTGTTTCCTTCTGAGATGGCAGGAAAAAAATTTTAATCATTAAGATCACAAAACAAAAACACAAATGATAAAATTATCTTGATCATTAAGTAAATCTTTGATGAAAGTAAGTAAAAAATGTAAGAATAAAATAAAACAACTCCATGGGGCGCCTGGATGGCTCAGTAGGTTAAGCATCTGCCTTTGGCTCAGGTCATAATCCCAGAGTCCTGGGACCAAGCCCCATGTCAGGCTCTCTGCTCAGCAGGGAGCCTGCTTCTCCCTCTCCCTCTGCCTGCAGCTCCCTCTGCTTGTGCTCTCTCTCTCTTGCTCTGTCAAAGAAATAAATAAAATCTTTTTAAAAAAATAAAACGACTCCAAAGAAAACCATAACACAG
>JAPYYM010002486.1:0-12219 GCA_028534135.1 Potos flavus
AAGATTTCCTTAATAGGACTGAAGCATCTTTTGAAGTAAAATTTGAAATGAAATGCTGATACATACACTCATATATGTGTACAGGCAATATGTATATATGTGTGACTAGGTATGTTTTTAAAAAAAAAGAGAAGAAATAACATTAGTTATCTCCTGAGAACCACAGGGATGGTTTTATTGTATTTTTGAGAGTGGGCTCTGATTTGATCTGTGTTTAGTTTGTTTTGAGTTGCAGAGAAAACTATCATGAAGACTACAACAGGCAGATAAGCTGAAAATCACCGTATTTAGGCCAATTAAAAACTGCTATAAACACACACATACAAAAGAAGCCTAGACGGCAGTATTAAAGACAAAAATAATACTTTCGAAAGAATTAAGAGAAGAAAATACTTCTTCCAAATGCTCAAAAAAAGGCAAAGCAAAACTGTGCCGCTGAGTTGGGGGGTGGATGGGGGAAGGGGGTGGGGATGCCAACAAGTTTACCCAAAAAAGAGCAGTTAATTTTTAAGATCTATAATTGGAACTATTTTTTAAAAATTTTTTTTATTCAAGTATAATTAACATACAGTGTTATATTAGTTTCTGGTAACTTGAGTGATTTTTTAAAGGATTAAATTTAAAGAAAGAAAAAATAGTTACTTCCTATTTTTTTTTTTTGAGAAAAAGATAGGGTGTCAAGAGTCTGTCCCAACATCTTTAAGGACATTAAACAAAATATCCATGAAGAGACTGTGGAAACCCTATTGTTTGGGATATTTGCAACCAAATAAAACTCAGGTATGTAGGATTTAAATCCCAAACTATACCATAATAGAAAAGAGATCCCCAACCCCGATGACTAGTCTCCTTTTGTGTCTCTAACTGGTGAGATTTTTTGAGGCTTTTGCAAATATTAAAGATGCTTCTCAGTGTTTACCTTGTTAACTAAAAAGGAAAGCATTTCTTTAAGAAATGGTCATCTTTCCACTCTGAGTCTCTAGCTAAGGAATCTTGGAAAGCCAGGCAGCTAACATTTTGAAAATGAATTTGTCAACAAAAATAACCAAAAGAAAGAGAAAAGTGAATGAAAATTGAAATCAAATCCTATAGGCCATTCATTGCCCCTTCGAAAGAATCAAGAAAATTTCTAATTCTTTCATTTTTCTCCAAAAATCCTATAATCACCCTAATTCATCAGCTACTTGGTTTCTGCTTTGCCCACTTGGCCTTTTTCCTTTTATGTCTCTCATCCCCTAAATGAGAATGGTTTCTTGATATTTTTTAACACACATTCCTTCAGAGCATCGGACAGCAGGAACATGGCTGTTTCAGTAGCAGGAATAAAAAGGAGACGAGAAGGAAAAAGAATGACACACATAATTTAGCAACACACCTGCAGGCGCCGAGTGCAAGAGTTCACAGGCTGAGGGGGTCCGGCAATGCCACCTCGGAAGGTGCGCGCTGTGGAGGGCATCCTGACACGGAGGCCTGCATCTCTCAGGGCCACTCATTGCTGTCAGCCCCCTTGCAGGACCACTTCTGAGAAGGCGAGGCAGAATACAGTGACTGGATAGAAAGAAAAGAATTCAGGACCCACTGGCGAGTATCGAAGGTTGTCAGAAAGCTAGTGGGGAGTCAGAGAGGGACATGAGATTATGTTATAGGGGCAGAAGCAAGCCCAACGGCGAGCTCCCCTTTGAGGTCCAAAATGCCAAGTGGCTGGGCTCTGGGGTCTGCAGTGGGCTATGGTCAAGGTGACTACATAATTTATTCCCCAAATCGGGACACTTCTGAGAGTCAAAATGGGGGAGTCTATTAGAATTGTACTGGGACGACCCATACAAGCTGCAACCACCCAAGGCAAACCGGAAGGACGCTGACCCTAATTATGAATCCCTCCAAAGTCTAGGAGATAAAGTTTAGCTGCCCTCGGAATTGACTCCAGATAAAGCTGGAGGGTTGAACTTTTCCCCGGGGGAAGGGCCTCTGCAATGGCAAGGAGTGGGCCATGAGGAAGTGCCTTGGGCAAGTTAAGTGTGGGGGAAATGGACCATTCCCACTCCCGCCCTTTCTGGGAGACTCCCAATATCCACATTAGCAAATCAGAGAGTCTAAGAAGGCCTGCAGCAAACGAAGCTACTTAGCATTGCTCAACCTGGGGTCTTCCCAAAAGTTTTTGGCCGTGAGATCTTTTATCTGCAGAACTACCTAGAACATTGGGGCAAACGCGGCTTTGAGCCTTTGGAAGCCAAGTGTGGAGGGCAGGGCTGGGATTCCAGGCCCCGTCTGGGAGGTAGACGCTGGCAGAGCACACGGGAGCTTCCAGAGCTCGTGAGGGTGACACTGGCAGGTGTTCAGCTGGGTCAGGTAATACAAGAACCCGCGTAGGGACAGCCAGAAGGCCTGCAGAAACATGTCTGCAGCCATCCCACGCCGTGAGCGCAAAGCCTTTGAGTTCACAGAGACGTAGGCCGGTCTCCCCAGCCCACATGAATTTGTCTCCTCAAACAAGGCAGACAACAAGGACTGCATTTGATATTGAGGAAATGGTGAGCCTGACCCACACTCGGCTGAGACCCAAAGAACCTCCGTCTCCCTGTACGCACTTCCTCCACAGGGGGCGGAGGCTGCCCTCACCCATCCGGCCATGTCTCCGGCACGCATGTCCTGTGGGGAGCGCCCCAGAGAGGCTGGGTGATGCGACCCCGGTCAGGGCCGCTCCAAACAAGAGGCTGAGTTCTGGTCAGGGAAGCGAGGGGGACAGTAGAGGCTAGGCGTCAAACCCGCGGTGGCCTGGACACCAGCTCGGGCACTTGTCACTGGGCGTGGCGGAGCAGTGCTGACACACAGCCCATGAGGCAGAGGCTGCCGGTTTCAGGGACACTCAAGCCATTCTCACCTGGATTAGCACAAAGTCCTCCGACGGCATCTCTCGTGGCAGGTCCCTCCCTCTTCCTGTTTGTCCTTCATTTTGCAGCCAGAGACATACAGACTCACACAGATCTTGTAGAGCATCTCACAGTGAGTTGGTGGGCAGGAGAGCCGTATAGAAAGGACATGGGGGTGGGGTGGGGGTGGGGGGCCAAGGTCAATGATTCTCATCCTCATTGTCCAAACATCACAAGGCACCTGTCATGAGAACTCTCCAAGAAGGTGCCCCAATCTCTCCTCCTCCCTTCCAGTCACTTCTATCCCCTTCACTCCATCTACTCATGCCCAGCTGCTCTTTGAGCCCCAAACATACCGTTCTTCTCACAATCCCTTGCTTTTCCTAGTGCTGTTCCTTGCCCATCATTGCCCTGTCCTCCTAGCCAAGTTTGACTCATGTACTTGAAGACGCACCTGAGATTTCACCTTTTTAGCTGAACAGCCTTCCCTACTGACCCTGTATCAACCCTACCCGAGTGGATTTCGAGCCTTCCTCCTCAGTGCACCCACATCAGCTTGTTTGGCTCTTACCACACCAGAGGCAGTCTCCTCGGCTAGACTCTGAGAGCCCGACGGCAGGAAGCTGTCACACACCTTCTCTTGTCCTTGGTGCCTACCCCAACACCTGCCACAGAGTCCGTGCCCAGTTACTGTGGGGTCTTAGAGCAACAAACACAACTCTGCGGAGTCACGTTCAAGATTCAAACAGTTTTCCTCAGGCTTTAGCATTTTAAATCTGAAAATGAAAAGCACCAGAAACGGCTTTAGGTTAGAGTCTGCAAGGAATGATCGAAATGATTAAAGTGTGAAAACGGTTCAGGACTCTACAACCATAGCCGAGCAAAAGGATGTTTGCTGGAGTTTATCATCCTGTGAGTTCATTTCTCAAGACGAACGAACGGTAGTCTGAATGCCTAACACCATTTCAAAAGGAATGGCAGCCCACCTGCCTCAACCCCACCCAATATTCATGATCCCCATGAGTCCTTACAGGAAGTGTGAACATTGGGGTAGTCAGGTAGCTTCAGCTCAAGGGGTAAGGATTTCTAAGGTAGAAGAAATATGGGGTGTGGGGAGAGGCAAGGACTGAAGTGAGAAAGAAGAGAATCAAGGAGAATAACAGGATCTAGGAGGTAGTAGAGGATCAGAGGACTTGACAATAAAAATACAGACTGGCAAGGAACCCCAAAGTCCTCTCAGAGAAAAAGGATCCGGTCTAAGAAGTACATATGGCACAAAGATCTAGAACACAGAAGTAGGAGGCAGGAAGGACTCATCCTTAAGATGTAAAGCTGAGTAAGCAAGCCTGTATTTTTGCAGTTCTCTGCTTAATTTCCAGCCATAAAAAATACAGCCCAAGACTTCGTAAAAATATCCCTAAAACATTCCACATGCTTCTCAAGGCAGAGGGTAATTGTTATGAACAAATCCACACAAATTCTTGTGCCAAGAGCAACAAATGGAGAATAAAGAAGGAACAAGAAACATGAAAAGAGGGGCTAGTCAGAAACCAGAATGACAAATGTGGGCCATCCTCCTCTCCCAGCAAAACCAGAGGCAAGTGGACCTTTACAGCACCTCAAAGGTATTGCTATTGAGAAAGATCCAGCATAACAGTCCTAAAGGATATTTTCATCATGGAGAAAGCTCTGGGAGCACTGCTGAGGGGGCCTCATGTAGATCAGGGTCATGACTCTGCACAGTGAGTCCTTGGGATCACAGCCTCTAGGACCCAGAGGGAGATGATGAAAGTCAGCCCCCATCCTATCTCTGTATCACTCCCATGGGCTCCCTCATGTGACTGGCCAGTTTCTGCTTCACCACTTTAAGGTATCTTGACTTACAGAAAGTTCTTTCTTATAACGAGCCGAATCTTTCCTCTGGAGAGTAGGGGTGGGAGGAAAAGTTGGGGACTTAACAGTTGGCTACTTTTCTCCATGTCAGGTCCTCAGGAATATGAAGACAAGTCTAATGCTCCAAACTAAACATCCCTTTGTTTCTGTGACGTGAGCTCTAGTCTGTCACTCTCTTGGCCAGTGTCCTAGGGCGATGCTCTGGTTGGAACTGAACGCAGAGCTCCCGGGCACCAGGCCTCACTCCTGTCTGCCGCCGTGCAACCATCCATAGCCTGTTCTGGTGCAACAGCAGCTAAATGTCAACACACAAAGAACAAGCGTGCACCCCCCCCAAAATATGCCCGAGTTTGCGTTTTTCCCGCCAAAAATCCACGGGAAGGAGGTTGGGCCCAGCGTAGGCGCCATAGGGCTAATGCTGTTCTTCTCTCCTTTCCCCTCTCTGCCTCAATGTGGTCCCTACTGTGCTGAGCTTGAACCTAGTTGGGGCCAATGGCTCCTCTTCCATTCTCTGTAGGTACAAAGGTTAACCCTCCAAGGAACCCTTTACTCTGAGGGTGCCCCTCACAAACAATTGCCCCCATAATAGAAGAACTCATTAAAAGCACCGCAGAAGACTGAGACACACTGAGTAAGGAAACCTTCCTTTCTCCCTCAATAAAATGAGAGCCTAATCCACCAAGGATGGAAATGGGGGGAGGCTCCCAGATTGGGCAGGGATGGGTGGACTCCATGGCCGCCAGCAGCGGCTCCCCGAGGTGCCCCTTCCTTTTGGAGACCCACACTGGCATCTCAGGTCAGGAATCCAGCCTTCTCTCTTAACGAAATCGACCCCCAGCATCCCACAGCTGGCCCTGGGTCAGAGACTCTTCAAACAGGAGAGTGCCTAGAGGAAGCCAGGGTCCTTACAATGCCGCTGCATGGCAGGGCTGGCTCCTGGCTTTCAGACAACACCTTGCCATCTAGTGACCATTTTTACATTTATCGTGTCATTTGGTTTTCAGGGATAACCCGGGGATACAGGTAGGGCGGGAGTTATTTTAATTTTCCAGATGAGGCCACTAAGACCTGGAAGAGAGAAAGTGATCTAATGTATCCAACACATCAGAGTCGATTCTAGAACCAGGGTCTCTAGTCTCTTTCTGAGGGTCATGCACAGATACACTAATGGTCTTGAAACATCCCCATCTTAAACACTTTATACGAACAGCAGCAGCCCAATGGAAAGTCCTAGAAGCTGACCCTTTCTGGGGACCTACTCTGGCTCCAACAAGCAGCTTCTGGCCTGCAGCTCCAGCCCTCAGCCCATGATGGCGCAGGGACATCCTCTGTGACAAAAGGCATCTGGGAGGGGCCCACACGGCCACACCCTGGGGCACTGCAGGCCTGGCTGACTCAGGGGGAGCATTCCCACGGGTGACCACAGTTTGCTCCAGCCCGTTGCCCCGGGAGACGAGAGAATCAGCAAGCAGAGAGCTGCCTGCCTTGCCCAGCCTCTCAGGGGCCATGGCTTAGCCCCAAAGCTGGCAAGCGCCCACCACTTGGGTGTGACTCGGCGGGGTGCCCAGCCCTGCAAGCCCGTCCAGGACTCAGTTCCTGGTAACACCCTCATGCTTCACCCTCTTGCATATGGGAGAAGACTCATCCATCTGGCAGCGGCCCAACTCAGCAGCTGATTGGAACACGGAGCGGCAGAAATCTGCACCACGTCAACCCTTCTTCCGCAAGGTAATTCAAACGAGAGTTTTTAAGCTTCTGTTTCAAAGGATTGAACGTCAAGCTCGCATGATGGGTCTCTCTTCTAAACAAGCGCGTTTTCTCTGCCACAAGAGGAGTATCTTCTCTGCTCTTCCACCCAGCATCCTGGAAAGACATTCCTATAGGGGTCATTCAGCGAGCGTTTACCCAGGGGTCGTCACACGCACGTAATGAGGGGGTAGCCATGGGCAACATGCTAGGCGAAGGGGGAGGTACAGACGCCAAAGAGGGTGCTAAGCTTCCTCAGTTCAAATCCCCGTTTGCTTGTTTAATGGCTTTGTGACTTTGGGCACAACACTCAACTTCTCTGGGCTTGTTTTCTCTTCTGCAAAATGGGGATGCCAGTACAGCGCCCAGAGTTAGGGGACCTAAACAAGACGGTCATACCGAAAGCACCTAAAATGGCACAGTGAATATAAGCCCTTGATTAATGTCTGCCATTATTATGGGAGTATGTTCACTTAATCCTTCCAACAGCCCAAGGAGATGGGAACTATTATACAGGTGAGAAAATGAGTTCAGTGGCATGAAGCCCGTTTCCCAAGGTCAGAGCGGTAACAAGAGGCAGGCTCAAGACTCTGAGCAGGCTCGTCTGCCTCCAAGGCCACGCTCTCATGTACCGCTGAACAAATGTCTCCCAAGAACTAACTCATTGTCTTACAGGGCAGGAGGGAATTAGTATTTGTTTTGTGCCTATTAAGTGCAAGACACTTGTTGGGGCTTTGCATATATTAACATAAGTAAACAAATAACTCCGGTTCACATCAAAATGTGATTAGGGCCTCAGTAAGTGCCACTGAAAGTCAGAGGAGGCCAAGTGTCACACGACCAATCTCTCCAGCCCCCGCCAACTCGGCTTGCCCTTCTCGGGCTCCCTCTTCCCTCTTTGGCCCCCGCGATGTGTCTGTGGCTCAGGAGGTCAGGCAAGCTCCTGGCCCCTCCGGCAGTGGGCTCATGCAGGCACCCTATCAGGTTGAGCGTTTGTGTCCAGGGCAGCCGCCGAAGACTGAGGTGGCCTCCGGGTGGGCCTGCCGGTTTCTCCTGCTCTTAGGGTTTTTGTGCAGCTCCAAATGTACGGATTGCTCCTGGGGTGACAGAAGAGTGCTGTTGTGTTTTTTTTTGCACTAGTCTGAGTTCACCAAATTTCAAACCTGGAAGAGAAGCTCCACACAATTATAAGTTTTATGCAGATTTCCGCACCCTATGTCCTGGTTCCATCCTCAAAAACCAGTATGGATTTAAAAATTTTTTTCTTACCCATCGCAGGGGGGAACTCAACGGAGCAAAATAAATTTAACTCTAGGCACTTAACAGAAATAATATTACTAGAGGTAATAAGTATTCAGAAGAGATAAGCTATTTCAAGGGAAAGGTGTCTTCACTAAAATTTAAAGTGTGGGTTTGAACCACCATATTAATACAAAGACTGGAAAAATCCATTTAAATGTTTCTTTATAAAAATTGGGGAAACATTAAAATGTAAAGAAGTTTGACATGTTCTTTGCATGATATAAACCAGCACGTTCAGTCTTACTCAATTTTGTTTCCCATATGTGCGTAGAGGTGCCTACATATGAAAAGCCTGAAATACATCAAAATATTAATTGTGGTTACCCCTGGAGCGTGAGTTAATGGAAATTTTATTTCCTCCTTTATATATTCCTGTATTTTACAAGTTGTATATAGTGAGTCTATAGATATGGAATTTGTTTCCATTTTAATTTAGGGCAAGGGAATTTCAGTTTTAAATTAGGGCAAGGGAAAACAGATTTGTCCGTAAACTTGTGAAAACATCTAAGAATTCAACAGTGATAGGAAAAGAACTAATTAAGAAAAATCAAGAGGGAGTGTCAGAGGGGGAAACAGGTGAAGGGACTTAAGACGTACAAACTTCCAGTTATAAAATAAATAAGTCACAGGGATGAAAAGCACGGCATAAGGAATATAGTCAACAATTAATAACATCGTGTGATGACAGATGGTAACTACACTTATCGTGGAGAGCACTTCATAATGTATATAATTGTTGAATCACTGTGTTATACACCTGAAACTTACATAACATTGTATGTCAGCCACACTTTAATAAAACAAAGAAAAATCAAGCAATTTGTTAAGAAATATAAAGGGATCAGAATATATCATTTGTTTTTATCATTTAACTCAAATTTTGCAACAAGTACTAAGGATATATCTGCAACGACTCTGGCTGTTTGTATCCATTTACAAAAGGTCTAATGCATGCAAACTTATTTCTAGTTTTAAGCAATGGTGTTTAACTTCGGGGAAGAGGAGTCATAGACTCATTTAAGAATCAGCGAAGAGCCACAAACAATAAACCTTTCTCCACAATGAGGATAGACACACACACACACACACGCACGCACGCACGCACGCACCTCACCTCAGAAGTTTACATATAAATTTAGAAGCTTCCTAATCCTTGGTATCCATCCATTTCTCCCCGAGAATCCATGAAACACAGGTCCACAAATTCTACATCAAGAATTTTCTTCTCTCAATTTTCCCCAAGCTTTGAATTACGATTACTTTCAAGCACAGAGAAAAACTGAAAGCACAGAACAATGAACATCCATATACCTTGCACTTAGATTTAGCATTTCTTAACATTTTTGTAATATCAGGTTCATTTATCTACACATTCACTGAAGCATTTGAAAATTATAAACATTATAATACATCACCCATAAACACTTCAGCACGTGCTCCTTGAGAATAAAAATGTTCTGGGGCGCCTGGGTGGCTCAGTGTTTGAGGGTCTGACTCTCAGTTTTAGCTCAGGTCACGATCTCTGCCTGGGTTCGAGCCCCGCATTGGGCTCTGTGCTCAGTGAGGAGTCTGCTTGGGGTTCTCTCTCTCCCTCTCCCTCTGCCTCTCCCCCACCCCGCTCGCTCTCTCTAAAATAAATAAAATAAATATTTTAAAAAGAGAATAAACATGTTCTTCCCCATAACAACAAACACATTACACCCAAGAATATTAACAATAATTGTGTAGTATCTATTATCACAAACCTTTTTATACAAAAAGCAGTCACGAAGAAGGTAAAGTCCCAGGAGAGCGGAAAGAGCTGCAGGGGATGTCCGGGAAGATTGTAGAAATGCTGTCCCGAAAAGAGAAGCGAGCAAAAGCATCTCTGTCCTATCTCTCCAGCAGATCTCTGGGCAGGAGCTGCCGGACCCATCACACCAGGTCCAGAGACAGCATGCGGCCCAAGTCCTTACAGCAAAGGAGGAGACTCAGCGGGGCAGTTACCCAGGCCGGTGGTGTCCCACACAGGGCACACAGGCTCTGACCTGGGCAGGAGGCTGGTCACAAATGCACCCCTTTTCCATTCTCCACCACAGACAAAGCCAATGACCCATTTCCTGGTGTCCAGGTCCGCACCTCCCAGCGAAGGAGCCATCAGTAATCTCCACCAACTCCCGGTCTTCAGCCCCCGAAACCTCCACATCAACTCCCCACGCAAACTCTCTTGAGATCCCCTCAGCACTCGCAACATAGCTTGTCTGTGCTTGTTCTTTCGACGTTGTTCTCCCATTATTCACCTCCCCCACTAGACTGAGCTCCTTGGGAACAACCACCCTGTCCTTTTCGACTCTGTATCCCACAGTGGGTCAAATGGCGACCCTTAAATGATACGTCCAGGTCCTAGGCCCTAGGACCTATGAATGTGGTCTTCTTTGAAAAAAATGTCCTCACAAATGTAATTGAAACCTCCAGATGAGATTAGCCTGGATTATCCAAGCGGGCCCTAAATCCATTGTCGAGTTTCCTCATAGGACACACACAGAGGAGAGACCCCCAGGAAGGAGGGGGTCCATACGAAGCTGGGGTCATAGACGGCAAGGATGCTCCCACAAGCCAAGGAATGCTTAGAGCCACCAGAGGCTGGAGGAGACAAGGGAAGAGTGTCCTCTAGAGCCTTCGGAGGGAGCGTGGCCCTGCCAACATCTTGCTCCTAGACTTCCGGCTTCCACGACTGTGAGGGAAGACACGTCTGTTGCTTGAGGCCACCCGGTTTGTGGTAATTTGTTCTAGCAGCCTTAGAGAACCAATACACCCTTCTAGTACCATCCCTGATGGATAGTTTAAGAAAAGCATATTTGCCAAAGAATCGAAAAAGCTGAGGGTGTGGCCTTCCACCCTCCTCATGTCCCACGGACAGGGGAGCCTCTTTGAAGGCCCCTGGACTCTGACTAACAAATATGTAAGGATCTTTATTCTGGTGTCAACCGCACAATTTGTTCCTTTAATGAGGTGTTTTAATCTCACTTTATATTCATTGTTCTGCCCGCCTTGATTTTACTGTAAGCGACCGGACTAACTTTTGACGTGTTGCCAGCACACCATAAATTATGAGCCTCTTTCTTTAAGGCTGGAGAGGGGAGGAACTCTCCTTTCCCTGTTCAGTTATTTCAGGCAAGGGTGGGAGCAGGTTTTCTGTGCCAGCAGCATCCTGATTATGATTCAGGATGTGCAGCCGAAGGCAAACAGTTCCTCTTCAAATTCAATCAAATAGGAAGGAGCAAAGGCCCAAACAAGAAAAGCCGGGTTCTCTTTGTGTGGGCAGCCAAGGGGTCCTGGGAAGCTGGTGAAGGATGACGCCCTATCTCAGGCTGAGCGCGACCGAACTTAAATGGTGCTCTGGAAACTTCTGCACGCCTTCGCGACAGGATTCCAGTCCCGGCCTTGCCGAGCCACGTTCGGATAATCCCAAAGCCACCACAGGGGGAGCTGCTTGTAGGCTACAAGGACAGAGGTTAACCAGAATTAAAACACCTATTTTTAATCTCTTCTTGGAAAAGATTCTGTGTGCCACTTCCCGCCGCGGACTGTGGCTACGGGGGGACCCCGACGATTGGCTCCCATGGACACGCTGTTCTGTGTGCCTCGATAAGTCATGACCCCATAATGGATTGAGAAATCCATTTAGTGAGACGTGTCCGCACTTTTGCTTCAATGAAATAAAAGAGAATAGCAAATATCAGAATGTATCCTGCAGGGTAAGGGTAAGTATCGTACCGTGAAATGTTTCGGTTCCAAATATGTGTGTGTGTCCTATATTTCTGATCGAAAAGGGACTCCTCACCGAGTGCTGCAATCCAGAATAAAAAGCATGGAAGCCACTGTCGTAGAGAATCTATTTCGCCGAGCCAGAGAGCAGTCCTTCCTCTTGTCCATGTCCCAGTTTTTAAGGATATGTTGGTGGTTATGATGGGGAACTCAATTAATGGGAATAATTAGCTCAAGAGAGAGGTTTCCATATGCGAGCAGGAGCGTGCCTTCCCATCAGTCCCCTCACGCGGTTCAGGCCCTGCTGTGCCTGAAGTTTGGCCCCGGAGCCTTATCTCTACACTTCGGTAGAGCCTCACCGAGTTCGCTGCCATCTTCCCAGGACCCACTGTCATTCCTTGGTAGTCCTGGAATTCCCACAGCCTTTCACAATTACTCTGAGGCAGACTCGCGCATGGGGAGCTCCTGAAGTCTCTGAGGAGGGAAAGGAGCCGCCTTAATTCTCCCCCTAACCATCCCCTTTCTCTCTCTGTACCTAAGTGTCCAATTTCCCCTTTCACCAATTTGCCAGGAAGAGGGTCACTCTGGCTTCCATTAAGGGTTCTCTCTCATCCACGAACTCGCCAACTCTCTTAGCCCAGTGGTCCGATGCTTTGGCCAA
>JAPYYM010002487.1:0-12218 GCA_028534135.1 Potos flavus
CTGGTCCAAAGTGCATTCACAGAGTGAGCACGTGTGCTGCTTGACCCAGAAAGTCTGAGTTGACACCTGGTGTAATTATTAACAGTCCCATTCCAGTCTCAAAAAACGGGCCAAGTGTGTCAATAAATTACATCATCACGCTAAATACACTTCCTCTGTGCTTCAGCTCCCCTAGCATAGCTCCTTCAGGGTGTTGGAACCATTACAGACCTCTGAGCTGGGGTGGGCTTTCTCACCCTGGGGCCTCTTCTCGATCTAGAAGTCCCCTGTTCCTGGGGCCATTGACCACAGAAAGACCAATATCACCTTCAGTGCAGACAGAGGAACTCCCTGGCCTCCCTTCTAAGATTGGCTGCCCTCCATCCCTAGATTCCTTTTCTTCAAGCAAGATCAGTACTCAGTAGCACAAAGGGATGTTACCGCTGAGAAAGGTAACTTCTCAGGATAATTATTCTGGTCCCTTCCGGATCCCTAGCATGTCATCTGCAACACGAAAAAAAGAAGAAAACGAAACTCCCTCATGATCCGCAATGAGAAATTCCCGGTGGTTCATATTGTTAAAGCATATCTTCTGGATAGAGATATAAAATCTTTTACTAGAGCTAGCAGTGTTCCATCTGATTTTCATAGCTTTTTCCAGGGGAGACAATCAGGGTTTACAATGAATAATTATGTTGACACTTTTCTAATATTTATTTATTTAATTTGTTAAATATTCTTATTTTAGACTCTAAAACTTCTAGGATGAGATTGAATAATAACAGTAATAACAAGCTTATCTTCTTCCTGATCTAGTGGAATGCCTTGAGTAGTTTACCATCAGAAAGGATGTGTTCAGTTGACTTAGGATACAAATTTGGGTGAAGGGAGTATCCTTCTAAATTTACAAAAATAATTATCTGGTTGTATTTATAGACTACATTGTCAGTTTCTTGATTTTGTCCAGATAAATGGCACTGGAATTAGACTTCCCTCAAACACTCAACTTTTTCATCTAGTTCTCTTTTTGCCTAACATAAAAGATAAACTCCATAAATAATAAAAAGAATGGGCTTCAGAATCAAACATACCAGAGGTGAAGCCTGGCAGTGAGACTTTATTAACTCTTCTGGATTTCTTTAGCTGAAAATGGGAATAATGACACCGATTCCACAGCATTTATCGCACTGCCTGGAATGTAGCAATTACTCAATAAATGTGTTAGTATAGCTGTTGATAATAATAATATATATATATTATTATCCTTCAGTGGATTACAGAATGGAAAATTTCTTTAGAAAAGACTTTTGCATGAATAAAAGTGTTAATTCTAAGACTACCTAATGATAATCCAAAGATCACTGCTCTTTTCTTTAGAGCTCGTAGGGTGACCCACTGTCCCCAGTTGCCCAAGACTGATGGGCTCCTCAAGATAAGGAACTTCTAGTACTCAATGTGGGAAAGTCCTGGGCAAATCAAGACAAATTAGTCACCCTAATTCATGGCGTTATCGGTTCGTTGCCTGTTTTCTTCTAATCAGTCAAACTTCTCCGGAAGACAAAAATAACATTCAAAGAAAATCATTAAACCCCTACTGATTGAACAAACATCACCATCATCCTCATCCTCATCTCAACCATAATAACAATAATAAAACCCCCATATTTAGAAGGGAACTACATTTCTCTAAAGCACTTTCTAGCAAATCAAGGAAAACACTCCAGGGATGGTTTTAACAGAAAAATTAGAGCACTAAGGATTAGCATCAGGAAGCTGGCTCTTCCAGTGGGGAAGGAGGTAAGAAAGAGAAGCTGGGCTGCTTGACATACTTCAGGTAGTGCAAACCTGGTGCTCCTGATCCCCACGGGAGAGGGTGGAGGTGGCCAGCCCCACAGAAGGTGTGAAAGGAACAGAAAGAGGTGTGCTAGCGAGGTGTTTGATGCCCTCGTAGGTTGGGGCAAGCCTGGAGGGGATACTGGCTTCAGGGGCTGTAGCCAGCCTGCACCCAGACTACTCTGATGGGTGGGACTAACCACGGTTGAGGACATTCAGAAAGGTCAGGATCAGACCTGGATTCCTGGGCTGTGGCACTGCTGGGGACGGAGGGTGAAGAGCCAAGATCAGGGGCACCATGGGACATACAAGTCACAGCTGGGTAAACCCAAAGGGTTTAAGACACAGACTGTGGACACAGCCAAGGTACCAGGAGCTTATTCTCACCGGGCGTTAGGCACGTTGTGGCGGGAGTCAATTAGATGATGCAAATAAATGCATAGTATTGTTCATGGCACACAGTTAAAACTTAATCTATGGGAGTTATTTTTAGTTTTTTGCACCCCGAAAATTAAGCAATTAATTTCCTTGGGACAGAAGCAGGAGAATAAAAGTCAAGGATTTCTTTACTCATGTTTGTGTTGTGTTTGTTCCACCACTTTCTGTCCATCCACACAGCAGTATGGAAAGATAACATTTGTGTCCGCAGTGGCTACTGCAGAGAACAAGCAATGATGTCAAGAGCATGTGTGCCGGGAAAAGCCACTAATGACCCTTTATAGGCCTCCCAAGGTGGGATCATGACCTCAATACATCCACACAGACCAAGAACCCTAATTTTGCCCATCCATGGAGAGAAAGCTTATCGCTAAGGATTAGTTCCCTACCTTAATCAGACTTACTAGAGAGATACACAAACCAGTGTATCTTTTATCCTAGCTTTTAATATCAATTATTTTTATTTGTCAGTGGTGTAATAAAACAAATAAGTAAAAGAGGGCCAAGCATGGACCAATGGTGACTATGTGTCACTAAATGAGGATATTCTAGAAGCAATTAGCCATGTCTGCTCCAACAGGGTGCTCATTAATTACTGATGAGAGATTACTATCAGAAGGCTGGGATCCTTATGATCAGTAGCAAACTAGATAAAGTGTCCAATCAAAATCAGAAGCCTGTTAGTCCACTCACAAGAAGAAATTACTGCATAGGGACAGAATGCAAAGTTCCATTTGACCAACACAGTCTTCTTAAGACAGAAGCTTAGCCATAATCAAAAAGGTTGTTCCAAAGGCAGAGCACAGGAACAAAGAGGAAAGTTGACATCAGGTCAACGGCATTGGGTGAAGATTGCCTTGCCCACAGAACCAGAAATACTGGCCAGGCCACTGCCTCTCTTGCACAGGCAAAGATTGATGCTGCTAATATCTGTCTTAGTGACTTTTTGTTTTTTCCTTTTCCTACACTTTGCTAGCTCACAAAATCTCTTTCTCACATATGCATCCTCTGTTTAGCCAAGTTAATATATCCATTCCTGCGACGGACAAGCTTTGCAAGCCCACAGGTCTGTTTGCCCTTGAAACAGCTGTGTAGCATGGGGCTTCTTCCCTATCCTGTATTCTTACCTCTTGTTGTTTGCTTAACGTAACGGTTATTTCTGATATTTGCTTAGCACACCATTCCAGCTGTTTCTGAGCACTGTAAAGAGGAAACGGTTCACTGGGTGACATCACCAGGTAACCAAGTCTTCCTCTGAGTATTCAGGACCAGAGCTGTTGTGCAGGGTAAAATCTATGACTGATCTGTTAGCAGTGCTCTTTGAAAATATAAGGCACTGTTAAAACTAAAAATATCCAGATAATTTGCCATTATTATCAGCCAGGTGCTGTTTAAATGGTTTTAGAACAAGGATGAGTTTCAAAGAGCAGTGGCCTTACCAGATCCCCAACTCCTCCAAAAAGTGAGGGTATTGGCTCATGGCATCATGTTCCTGTGAACAGTACCAGAGATGTGGATCTGCCTTGCTGGAATAAGGGACAAGAATAACTCCCTGGGCACGAGCTCCCATGTTGGAAGAAAACCAGTGCTATGAGTAGGGTGGCCATATGACCTACTGTTCAAATTGGGACACCCGAAACAACAGAGTCAACTGGGACGATCTCCGGCAAACTAGGACCTCACCCATTAGAGCATGGATCACCCCCCTGGGAATGAAGTCAGCAACAGGCACTTTTTTCAACTCCAGATGAGTGACAAAAGAGAAGGAGTGAGCGCTGAGAGCAAGTACAGAGATACTCCGATGTGCTAAATTAATCCTGAAGTGATGGATTGGGATGAACCCAATAGATCCCTGCACTGAGACTTGATGTAAGAGCAGGCTTCTCAGTTGGAAGAGCAAGTCATGCTTTCCACTGACTGAGAGTCAGGCCTCTCCTGTAAATACTGCCCTGTGAAGGTGGGTAGGCAGAGCTCTGCCTGAACGGGGGCTGATACCTGAACTTGAAAGTTGCACTGACCACATCCAACATGTTCTTGACTTGCCAGCCAACTGGTTATCCCAGGGCCTCTCCAAATCCTGCCTTCTCATCAGGGCTCACTCAGAGGTGGACTGCTCTGTGAAGTAGTCACACTGTCCTCCAAACCCCCATTGCTTTCTCGTTCCTCAGAACCACTGCTCAGCCTTCTCTACTACAGTTCTGAGAGTTGAGCTGAAGTTCGTCACCAGCCCAAGTAGAAGGTATCTCTAGTTATTTTTAACCCCTGTAGCATTGAGAAGTTGTTCAATCCAGTTGGCCTTTGGCATATACGGCCTTATGTTGTTTTTTTTTACATGGATTGTTTTGTTTTCCCAAACTCACTGGGCATGCAAGTCATATACCATTGTCCCTCATCCCATCTACATGATTCAATTATTGGTGAATACTTACTGATTTTTGAAAGGCTTATTTTACATGTAGAACTGTTTTGGCTTTGTTCCAAAGGGAAGAACTATTTACTTTAGTAAAACTTATCTGGGCTTTGCCCTCATTTCTGAATATATTAGCAGCACTTTCCCCCAAAAAACCTCTATGCTAATCTGGAATTCAGATCAGACTTTTTAAAAAAGATAGGGGCATGCACTCAATATTTTAGCCCACATGGTGATGCTGGAAGTCTTAAGTATGCAGTGAAATTGTAGAATGAGTAGAAGCTTTGAAATCCATCAAATCAGAGTTGGGGTCTGGGTCTGGTTCTTACTGACTATGGGGCTTTGAGATTCATTTCTTCTCTGAGCCTTGATTTATTTGTAAAATATTGATAACAATATCTACTTCACTGGGCTAGTGTGAGGATTAAATGAGATAACACAGAATAAAGATAGCACAATGCCTAGAACATAGTAAGTGCTCGTAAATGTAGATAATTCTCAAGCTGAATGGGCCACTGATGTTGTTTTAGGGGACGCCAATTCCTGTAGTTCTAGGAGAGAAGGACGGGAGTAGCTGTGAGACAAAGAGGAATACAGGATCTTAGTGACTATACCCGATGCCAGATGCCTGGAAAGGAGTGTCATAAGGAAGTAATGATTCTGAGGTTTGTATTGGCTTCTCTGGAAACTTTCAGGTTTATATATGACAAATCGCAAACTGTATCCTCAGCCTGAAATTATTTCAGTGATTTTGGGGAAAGTATGGAAGAGCATTTCCCAAAGTTTGGTCCTTTGAACACTAGTCCTAAGAGTTAAATCATGAAAAATGTCAAGTGATTTTGTTAAATCCTGCATTCTATATCACCCTCTTAGAGATGGCCATGCATACTAACATGTTATAGACAGAGAAACTCTGCATTCTAAACTATTTAAACTTGGTGTTTCTCAAACTCATTTGACCATGGAGCCCTTTTCACATAACATCTGTCTACAGAGACCTTACTATTTCAAAAAATAAGTTGCAGGAAATATTGCCTTAAAACAGCAACGTGTATCAGAATTGCCAAGGAGGGCTTGCTAGTGTACAACTGTCTGTTTCTGAGTCAGTAGGTCTGCATTAGGGCCCAAGAATTTGTCTTCCTTTTTTAAATTGTTATTTTCAGATTGAAGTATAGTTGACATATACATTAGTTTCAACTGTATGACATAGTGATTTGACAATTATACACATTACAAAATGCTCCCCATGAAAATTATAGTAACCATCTGTCTCCATACGAAATTATTACAATATTATTGTCTATTTTCCCAGCATAGTATATACTGTACTTCTCATCCCTGTGACTTACTTGTTTTATAACTGGAAGTTTGTACCTCTTAATCCTCTTTACTTATTTCACCCCTGCCCTCAACTTGCTCCCCTCTGGCAACCACCAATTTATTCTCTATATTTATGAATCTGTTTCAATTTTGTTGTTCCTATTTGTTCATTTGTTTTGTTTTTTCAGTTACACATATAAGTGAAATTATGTGGTTTTTGTCTTTCTTGATCTGACTTATTTCACTCAGCATCGTATCCTCTAGGTCGATTCATATTGGTAAATGGCAAGATTTTAATCCTTTTCATGGCTGACTAATATTCCACTGTATGTTTATGTGTATATATACATATATATATATATATATACACTACATCTTTATCTGTTCATCTATCAATGGACACTTAGGTTGCTTCCATATCTTGGTGATCATATACAATGCTGCAATAAACATAGAGATGCATGTATCTTTTCAAATTAGTGTTTTTGTTTTCTTTGGATAAATTCCATCTGAAGGTGGAATTGCAGGATTATATGGTGCTTTAATTTTCAGTTTTGTGAGCAACCTCCACACTGTTTTCCAGAGTGGCTGCTCCAATTCACACTTCCACTAACAGTGCATGAAGATTCCTCTTTTTCCACATCTTTGCCAACACTTGTTATTTCTCATCTTTTTGATACTAGCCATTCTGACTGGCGCAAGGTGATATCTTGTTGTGGTTTTGATTTGCATTTCCCTAATGACTAGTAATGTTGAACATCTTTTCAGGTGTCTGTTGGCCATCTGTATGTCTTCTTTGGCAAATGTCTATTCCAGTCATCATGTCCCTTTTTAAATCAGATTATTTGTTTTGTCGTTGTTGTATGTGTGTGTATTGAGTTGTATGAGTTCTTTATATATTTTGGATATTAACCCCTTATCAGATATGTCACTTGCAAATATCTTCTCCCATTCAGTAGGTTGTCTTTTTGATAGGGTTATGTTGGTTGTTTCCTTTGTTGTGCAAAAGCTTTTTAGTTTGTTGTAGTCCCAACTGTTTCTTTCTGATTTTGTTTCCCTTGCCTGGGGACATATCCAGAAAAATATTGCTAAGGACAATGTGTATTAGTTTACTATCCATGTTTTCTTTTATGAGTTTTATAGTTTCAGGTCTCACATTTAGGTCTTTAATCCATTTTCAGTTTATTTTGTGTATAAGACAGTCATCCAGTTTCATTCTTTTGTGTGTAATTGTCCAGTTTCCCAATACCATTTGTTGAAGAGACTTTTTCTCCCCATTGCATATTCTTGCCTCCTTTGTCATAGATTAATTGACCATACAAGCATGGGTTTATTTCTAGGCTTTCAATATTGTTTCACCGATCTATGTGTCTGTTTTTATCCTAATATTATACTGCTTTGATTACTATAGCTTTGTAGTACAGTTTGAAATCTGGGATTTCCAGCTTTGTCTATCTCAAGATTGCTTTGGCTATTTGAGGTCTTTTGTAGTGCCACACAAATTTTAGGAATTTTTTTTCTAGTTATGTGAAAAATACTATTGGAATTTTGATAGGGTTTGCACTGATTCTGTAGATTGCTTTGGGTGTATAGACATTTTAACAATATTAATTCCTCTGATCCATAAGCATAGCTTATCTTTCCATTTGTGTCATCTTCTATTTCTTTCATCAGTGTCTTATAGTTCTCAGAGTACAGGTCTTTCACTAAATTCCGCGTGGCTAAATTTACACCTAGGTATTTTATTCTTTTTGATGTAATCGTAAATAAAATTGTTTTCTTAATTTCCTTTTCTGGTATTTCATTATTAGTGTATAGAAACACAACAGATTTCTGTATATTGACTTTGTATCCTGCAACTTTACTGAATTCATTTACTAGTTTTATAGTTTTTTTTTGGTGGAGTCTTTAGGGTTTTCTATGTATAGCATCATGTCTTCTGCAAATAGTGACAGTTTTACTTCCTTAACAACTTAACAACTTCCTTAACTGTTATTTCATCTTCTGGTCTGATTGTTATCACTAGGATTTCCACTACTACACTGACTAAAAGTGATAAAAACAGATATCCTTGTCTCGTTCCTGATATTAGAGAAAAACTTTCAGCTTTTCACCATCGAGTATGACGTTAGCTGGAGAAGAGTTTGTATTTCTAACAAGTTTCCAGCTGATGCTGATGCTGCTGGTCTGGGGACCACTCGTGAGAACTAATGTTATAGAATATAGAAATTCCATCATGCTCTTTTTATATTATCTCCTATGACAATGCTTTTTGAACATTAATGTGCACCCTAACTACCTGAATTTTTTTAAAGATTTTATTTCTTTATTTAGAGGGAACATGAGTGGGGGGAGGGGCAGTAGGAGAGGAAGAGAATCTCTAACAGACTCAATGCCGAGCATGAAGCCCACAACCCTGAGATCATGACCTGAGCTGAAAACTCAATGGACTGAGCTACCCAAGTGTCCTCCTGGTGTTCTCCTTAAAATAGAAATTCTGATTCAGTAGATCTGGGGTGGGGTCTGAGACCTTCAGTTTGAAAAGATAAGGATGCTCTTGGTCCATGGACCTGACTTTGAGAAGTAAGTCAGTAGAACGTGATACTGCCCAGGCTCTTTTACTGTCTAAGTAATGAATTCTGGCAAGTGTCATTGTAAATTCAGTTTGCTAGCAAAGTAAACCGATTTTCTTTGTGGATCTGGATGAACACATATAAAATTTCACACAGGATTTGTGTGGAGGAAGGTTCCTGCTGACATTTTCTGTTAGACTAACAGACTTGAGTAAGAGTCTGAAATCTTTTCTTCATATGATTTAGCCTAAACCTTGTAGTCATCTGAGTGAAAGCTTGTATTGATTAGCTGTTTGTGACAGAGATCCAAAATACAATGACTTGAATAAGATTTCTCTCTCATATAAAAGTCCAAGACAGTATGACTGGCTTTACTTTGGGAAATCGTCAAGGGCCCAGTTTCCTTCTGTTCTGTTGACTCACCATCCCTAGACTGTTGCATTTATTTCTATGGTTATATGGGCAAGATTCATATGTTGCACATATTCTTTGATCATATCTCATTGACTAGAGTCTAGTCAGATAACAGAGATGACTAGGCTGTCATGTATATCGCTAAAAGTTGTCTTTCAATAAAAGAAGGAAAGAGACAATGAATAGTCTCTGTTATAGTAGAAATGCTAATAACACCAGTTCCTGAAAGGAGAGGGAAAATGGGGGCACAGGAATAGCAATTTGCTTGAGGAACAATCACTTAGGGCATAAGGATACGGTTGTGTGTTACTCTAGACATGGTGGAAAGTTCTGTTGTAAAGCACACCATTTCCTGGTTTCTACTTCTTTCTCAACAGTAACAGAAGATAGCTACAAGGATGATAGATGTTTCAGCAACAAATTATTATGAACACAGTTAAAGGGGTTTCAAGAGTCCCTCAAGGAAGGAGCCAATCCCTGTGAATAGCAGCAGTTAACAATATGCTCTTCTGTTGGGCTGGACCCCAGGATATAGGAGGGAAGCCTTTTTTTTTTTTTTTTTTTGAATTCTTTGATCCCTTGGTTAAATAATCTGGAATTCAGCCCAGTTTTGGCTAGAGGCTTCATTTATTCCAGGACACATCCAAAGACATCAAGCTGTGGAACATGCATAGCAATTGAGTGCCACTGTTTAGTGCAGCATGAGGCTGTCATTTGTGGTCAAGTCCAGGAAGTATCCTCTTATCTGTGGAAAACTTATCCCCCCCACCACGAATGGAAAGTCCACTCTGTCTCCATCCCTACTGGACTCATCCAAGTCCAGAAGATACGTGGCCAAGTAAATTTTACCCATGAAGCTCCATATTTCAGAGACAAGTTTTGGTAATTAAAATGAAAATAAAGACAAAAATTAGAGTTTTATTTAAAAGATCCTAAATATTGTGATAGAAATAACTTCGTTTTTTATTCCTTAAAGAACCACATTTTAATGATCTTCAGGGAAGGTCAAACTCGTTAGATGATAGAGAGTCTCTTGACACAACTAATGGAGGTCCAAAGAGCTGACTGGAGGATGAATTAGGAAACATTTATATTATGCAAAGTGAATTCTTCCTTAGTCAATCTCTCATGTTTCTGACTTAATGTAATGGCCCATCTTTAAGTAGTCAATCAATGATCTAACTTACTATAAAATTGATGCAGTCTATTGAGAAAATCAGGTCAAAGTGCTTAGCTGTTTTCATGAGAGAAAAATCAGACAATGAACAATTATGTGCTATTATGACTGAAAAACAAAATTGACAGGGACAGTACCATATAAACAGAGCATCATGTGATTGTCTACCAGCCTGGCCTTAAAGGAAACAGATTGGTGACATTTCCTTTTCAAAATGGTACCTTTTCCCAAGGACTTCTTGTCTTAAAAACTTCTGAGAACATGAGCTGGAATGCAATCCTAGCTAGAACTTCTCTTTTATCCTGAGTGGAACATTATAACTTCTACGTCACTTTTGTTTATTACCAGAAAGCAAGTTATGTGGCTTGTGCTTACTTTCTCTAACGAGGCCCTCTGGGGACTGGCATCTCTTAAGACAGATTTCCTTAATGAGGAATAGTTCTATTCCTCCCCACTGTGGCTGGTATCACTTAACAGTGTCATCCAGTTGTGAGCAAGCTCCTTAAATCACTGTGGAAAGGGTTGCAGGTAGCAGGAATTCTAGGATTCCTCATGCGTGACCTGTGTCTCAGGTGACCTACTTTCCATAAGTAAGTCTTTTATACATTCTCTTTCAACTGTGATGAAAAGGAGGCTATAAAAAAGCCAACAGGTACAGCCTGTCAGATTAAATCCCAGATCAACCTTGATGTTAAAAGCCTGAAACAGAGAGGACTTATCAAGTTAAACTTACATGTGAGGACCATGAATTCTTAGTGTCCAGAGAAAACTAGACTTTTATACTCGGCGTGACAAGAGTTTCTTTGGAAGGCAAGTCAGGTTGAATAATTTCCATGTAGGTTAATGTCTCACCAATACATAATACTTAAAATGGAAAGAAGTGAATTTTTGAAAGCACTCTTTTTCTTTTGAGAGTGTAGAAGTACCCTTGGGATTTATTTAAGCACAAGCTTTAAAGCCTTTTTTACAACAGATGTTAAATAACAAGAGGAATAAATAACATGTGGGAAAATACTGTGTGCTTCTTAGCACTAGCCATAAGTCACTTTTTTTCTATCGCCCTTCAAAGAGTAATATTTTCAGAGGACAATGTTAAATATGTTGGTAGTGACATTTATGGAAGAGTTAAGGCCCAACAGAGAAGCTCAATTACATGATTTCATGATGATTTTCCTAATCTTTGATTAGCCATATGAGAATGGATAGGCAGACATGTCTAATGCTCTCGTAACTAAACCACACCACCAACCTGTGGTCAGTAGGGTTCAATGGCACTCACAACCTGCCCGCTCAGGAGCTCAGGTCAAGCAGTTGTAAGACAGAGTGGTGTAGAGGTATATCCAAGAGCCATAAGTGAACTTGTGGCTAAGTTCACTAAGTGACTACCAGCTGTTGGACTTTGGGAAAGCTGGTTTGTCTGTCTAAGCCTGTTTTTTCAACTAAAAAATGAAGTAGGGGCACCCGGGTAGCTCAGTCAGTTAAGCGTCTGCCTACAGTGCAGGTCCTGGGATCAAGTCCTGTGTCAGGCTCCCTGGTCAGCGGGGTGCCTGCTTCTCCCTCTGCCTCTGCCTCTCCCCAACACTCATGCTCTCTCTCTCTCTCTCTCTCTCAAATAAATAAATAAATAAAATATTTAAGATAAAAAGCTTTTGCACAGCAAACAGTCAACAAAACCAAAAGACAACTGACAGAATGGGAGAAGATATTTGCAAATGACATATCAGATAAAGGGCTAGTATCCAAAATCTATAAAGAACTTCTCAAACTCAACACCCAAAGAACAAATAATCTGATCAAGAAATGGGCAGAAGACATGAACAGACATTTCTGCAAAGAGGACATCCAAATGGCCAACAGACACATGAAAAAGTGCTCAACATCACTCGGCATCAGGGAAATACAAATCAAAACCACAGTGAGATACCACCTCACCCCAGTCAGGAAATGACAGGTGTTGGCGAGGATACGGAGAAAGGGGAACCCTCCTACACTGTTGGTGGGAATGCAAGCTGGTGCAACCACTCTGGAAAACAGTATGGAGGTTCCTCAAAAAGTTGAAAATAGAGCTACCCTA
>JAPYYM010002488.1:0-12217 GCA_028534135.1 Potos flavus
AAAAAAAAAAAATTCACTGTGCCAATCTCTATCTTTTTTATTCTTCCTCAATCTCTGCCCTTTAATTGGTATATTTAGACCATTTACATTTAAGGTAGCTGTCTACCATGTAATTATTTGTTATTCTTTGTCTCCTCTATTTCCTATACCTCTGTTCTTCCTTTCTTGCCTTCCAATGTATTAACTGAATATTTTTAAGTATTCTGTCTTGATTGAATTATAGTGGTTTTGAGTGTATCTGTTTGTAAAATTTTCTTATTGATTGCTCTGGGCATAGCAATATACATATGTGACTTACTAGAGCCTATTGGCATTAACATTTTACCATTTCAAATGGAGTGTGGACTCCTTGCTTCCACTTTAGTCCCTTCACTTTTACCACTTCTAAATATCATAGTCTTGAGCATCAGATGGTGTTGTAATTTTTGTCCTACTCATTACATATGATTTACAAAGCTTGTGAGAAGAGTTAGTCTACTGTATGTACCACACTTTTGCCCTTTACACTGGTCTTTCATCCTTTCCAATGCTTCAAGTTTCTTTTATCATCTTCTTTCAGTGTGAATTACAGTTGACCCTTGAACAATGTTGAGGTTAGAAATACAATCCCCACACAGTCTGCATGTAGCATTTGATGCTCCAAAACCTTAACTACTAATAACCTACTATTGACTGAAAGACTTATCAAACACATAACTGTCAACTAACAAGTATTACGTATATGTATTATATATGGCGCTCTTACTACAAAGCAAGCTAGAGGAAAAAATGTTTTTCAGAAAATCATAAGGAAGGGAAAATCCATTTATAGTACTAGCCATATATTTACTGAAAAAATTCTGTGCATCGGTAGGCTGGGCTAGCCAAGGGGCAGCAAGTGGCGGTGGGCCTGGGCCACGATGGCTATGTTCCTCTGCTTGCTGGCCTCAGCGTGGCAGTATCAGCTGTTGTTGGGCCCACTGGTGGCAGTAGAAGTCTGGAGGTACAGTACAATGGCCCCATCTACCTAGAAGTATCCCACCAGCCTATAGCCATTGGCAGCCGTGGCCACTAATGAGTGCCTGAAGTTCCAGGAGGCCTCAGAGCCAGGGCAGCAATTGGGGAGGGATCCATGGCCAGCCCAGCAGGGACCTGAAGCTCCCAGCAGCCCCTGAGCAAGGGGCAAGGACACAACGTGGTCCTTGCCCTCTGGACTGTTCCTTTGCTCAGCATAGCCTCCTGCCAGTCCCAGGCACTGGACCCAACCACCCTGTTGGTACACAGGGAAACCTGTAGATCTGCCTGGTCCTAGGACCCTCAGGGGCTGCTGACAGCCTGCGGAGGCCTCCATGAGTACTCAGGGGGCAGCAGCTGGGGCCCCTGGACCAGTCATCTTTTGATCCGATCCTGTGGAGACTCAGGTACACAGTTGTAAATAAATACTTTATGGCTTTTGCTGTCAGCTCTTTAAAAAAAAAAGAAAGAAAAAAAATCCACATTCAAGTTGCTCTAGGAAGTTCAAACTGGTGTTTTTCAAGGGTCAGCTGTATTTCCTTTAGCCATATTTCTAAAGACAAGTGTGTTAGCAACAAGACTCTTTAAGGGGACGCCTGGGTGGCTCAGTTGGTTAAGCAGCTGCCTTCGGCTCAGGGCATGATCCCAGGGTCCTGGGATTGAGTCCCACATCGGGCTCCTTGCTCAATGGGGAGCCTGCTTCTCTCTCTGCCTACTTGTGATCTCTCTCTTTGATAAATAAATAAAAAAAAAAAAAGACTCTTTAAGTTTTCTTTCATCTGTAAATGCCTTTATTCCCCTTTCATTCTTGAAGACTTTTGTAAGATATAGAATTTACCGTTGGCAGTTTTTGTCTTTCAGCACTTGAAAAATGTGAAACTTCCCTCTGGCCTTCATGGTTTCAGATGAGAAATCTGTTTTTATTTGGATTTGTGTTCCTTTATGGTTGATGTGTTGTTTCTCTCTGGTTGCTTTGATGACCTTAGCTCTAGTTTTTAGAAGTGTAATTATGATGTGTTGTGGCATGGATGTCTTTGGGCTTATTATCTTTGGAGATTGTTCAATTTTGTAAATGTCTTTCACAAACTTGAGAAATTTTCAGCCATTATTTTTTTTATTTTGAATACTCTTTTATTTCAACTCGTTTTTCATTCTCCTTCTGGGACTCCAATGATATAAATTTTGGGATTTTGTTATTGTCCCACAGTTCCCTGAGGCTCTGTTTACATTTTTTCCTGTCTGTTTTCTTTTCTTCCTATTGAATAAATTCTATTAATTGATCCTGAACTTCATTGGTTCTTTCCTCTGTTATCTCCATTCTATTATCAAATCCAACCAGTGAATTGTGTTGTTTTGTTTTGTTTAATTTCTGTTATTGTATTTTTTAGCTCTATAATTTCAACCTGGTTCTTTCTAATAATTTCTATTTCTTTGTCAATATTTTCTATTTTTCACTTATTTCAGGAGAACGGGTAATTGTTCATTAAAGCATTTTTACAATAACTCCTTGGGATCTTTGTCAGATAATTCCAAAATCTGTTTCAGATCTGTGTTGGTGTCAGTGGATTACCTTCTTTCATTCAAGTTGTGCTTTTCCTGGCTCTTGGTGTGGCCAGTGATTTTCGTTGTACCTTAGACATTTTGATTACTATTTTAAGAGTCTCTAAGTCTTCTCTAAGTCTTTTATTTTAGCAATCAGTCACCCTGTTTAGCACTCAGATCCTGGTTTAACTTTTGTTAACTTTTGTAAGCTATGGTTCCAATGATTACTTAATTTCTTGAGACTTTGTAAAGACTCTCTGGTGTGCTTTGTTTATTTGGTGCCACTGGAGCTCCCAGTAGGACAACCAAAAATATCTCCAGATATTTTCAAAAGTCCTTTGGGGAGAATATCATCCCGAGGTGAGGAGCATTGCTCGGCAGAAGCCAGAAGAATTCAATGTCCCCAGTGTGGGACAGGCCATGATCCTGTGGGGAAGGGAGGATATAGTCTCCCCCAAACCCTCATGGGAGAACTTCAGGATCCCAGTCTGTGTTTGTGTGCCCTAACTCCTCTGGCCTGGGACAAGGAAAAGGCTTAATTTGCTTCTTACTGCATCTGCTCAAACTTGTACTCAGGGAGGATACTGACAATACCTTCTATAATGAAACAGGATTTGATTTCTTGTATAACCCAGCTCAAAGGCTAATCTAGCCCCAAACAAACAAGTGGTCTTTATTATGAAATTACAGCTATGAAGTTTCAAGGTGAAAGCCTCTTAGCATTACATATATATGTATGCATATTTATATTTTCGGCTTTAAAACATGCTGCCAAAGATCGTTATTGGATACATCCTTTTTGCTTGTTAGTTGGTTTTCTTCTTATTTCTACATTGCTGAGATGACATCACATGACCTTTTGAAAGTTTTTGATTTTCTGCCTGCAAACATAGGGCAGTGTTTCATAAAAGTGAGGAAAAGGTTGTTATGCTTTAAAAAATCCCCTTAACTTTAAAAAAAATAAGAAGAAAGAAAGAAAGAAAGAAGGAAGGAAGGAAGGAAGGAAGGAAGGAAGGAAGGAAGGAAGGAAGGAAGAAAGAAAGAAAGAAAGAAAGAAAGAAAGAAAGAAAGAAAGAAAGAAAGAGAAAGAAAGAAAGAAAGAAAAAGAAAAAAAGAAAGAAAGGAAAAAAAAGAAAGGAAAGAAAAAAGAAAAGAAAAAGCTACCAGATTGTTTACTGCAGAGTTGACTCATTAGGCCAAAAGGAGTTGATTTGGCTAATCATTTACTCAGCTGCCCTCTGAATAGAAATGCCATCCTCAAACTGTATGAAAATTAAATGAAACCTTACAGGATACTTGTTTACCGAATAACTGAAGTTTAAGGTCAAATCTGTTGGCCTCCTTGGCATTTTCTGCATGCCAGGCAAGTCTGAATCATTACATATTAATTATTCGGCTTGAATTATTTCACATTATCTGGTTGGTGGAGGTGCCTCTATGATCACTAAGCAATTTTCACCATTCTTCAGAATGTTCGTGGCATTTGGGGCTACTAAAAGTGAATCCAGTATGCCTTGGCATCCAAAATAAATCACACGCCAATACGAAATAAAATTAGCTTCTCTCTTACCTTCAACAGGGGTAGATATCTTTGAAACATGGCCTGCTCAGCATAAGAATGTTTTAGAGACTGCGAGCTCCTGGAGAGAGAAGTACAGCTCGTTCTCAGCTGATTGGAGGAAATGTCTCCTGGCCTTCTACTCTGGTACCAACCCTTTGTATACTTGTCCTCAAAGAGGTAAGAACTTTTGCCCATGATACTCTGCCTACTCCCGTTCTCTGTCCAACCTTCCAAGAGTCAGAGGCAATCTTGTTAAAGGATTTGGAAAAGTCCTAATAGGGAATAAATGAAGCATAACCACTTGTCTTCAAGGCTGTCCTCAAAACCATGACGCCTCCTTGCCAATGAATTTACTTGAAGTGCTGGGAAGTTGACTTTTTGCCCCTGTTTTTGGAAACAGTGATTACTTCACTGAAGGCCAGAGGACATCCTCTCCCACCATAATAGCAATGTAAAAAGAGTTTTTACATAGTTTTTTGGCTCTTTAATGGCATTAGTATGAGCATCTCTGGTTCTATCTATCTGGTTGTAACTTCGAAGGTAAAGACTGGCTCGGAGTACAGACAGAATGTACTGGGTCTAGAAGCCCTGGGATCAAGGGCCAAGTAGAAAAATCCAGCACTCAGTCCTGGCACTGCTGCTGTTCTGTTTTCTGCCATCAGTGACATCATTGTGGGGGTGTTACGAGAAAGAGGGTGACAGAGGAAATGTCTGCAAGCTGCTGGATGTTTTCGATGGCTCTCAAATTGCTTTCTGTTATTTCGGTGAGGCTGCCAGCCTGCAGGCAATGTTGCCAGTGCTGGCAATGTTGGCTTCTAAAGAAGTATTGCCCCCACAATGAGGCATAATATTTTCACACAGTGGTCAAGAGTGTGAGTTCCAAGGTCAGTGTGCCCTACTTCTAATCCTGGTTTCACTTCTTCCCACCTGTGTGCCTGTGAGCAAGTTAATGAAACTTTCTGTGTCTCAGTTTTCTTCAACTGTAAAGTGGGGATAATAACAGTGCCCAATTCGTGGTGTTGCCATGCAGGGCGAATGAAACAGTACATGTTAAGTACTAAGGATAGAGCCTATAAAGGTAGTAAGTACTCAGTAAGCATTAGGTCTTATCACAGAAAGTACTTGGAAAATGTCTGTCCTCACAGTCACCACCTGATTAAAATGGCCACCTGGACCACAAGTACCTCACCACTAGGAATATGTTTGCAGTAGCAGCGTTTGCTGTGTGTCTTTGGTGAATGGCATGGTAGAGGTGCCTAATCTATCAACAGGCTCTCCGTTGAAAGAAGCCTAAATTCTTTCCAAAAAACATTGATGAGAACAACTTTCAAACGTATTTTAGAATTGCCTTGAGGGCAACATGAGCTTTTAAACTGAAGAAAAGTTATTACCCTTGACCTTGAAATGGGGATTTCCATTCGGACTGTAATGACCCCTAATTTCCCAATGCCCCTGCTAAGTTTGTTAGGAATTGAAAAGAGCAACTGAAATTGACCTAAAGTCCGATGTTGGTGAATTATCACTACCTATGTCTTTGAGAGAGAGACAGAGAGATAGAGAGAGAGAGCCTGTGCTGGGGGTGTGGGGGTGGGGGCAGGTTCACATAAGCAAGGAAGGGTAGGAGGAAAAGCAAATCCTCAGTGTTGAGCTGGTGTCTTTGTTTTAATCAAGGGGAATGCTAAGTGATCATCAGAAATGTCTCCTAGTGCTCCCTTTGGCAGCACATATACTAAAATTGGAATGATACAGAGAAGACTAGCATCGTTCCTGCACAAGGGATGTCTTCTGGTAGCAGAGAGAAATACGGAAACAATTCAAGCATCCCTGACCCTTCCCGAAATTTTGAAACTTGAGAAAACTGATTTTGAATGCATAGCCCAAATAATACCTAGATAGAAGTATTTTCTTCTAAAGAAATGAGGTAGTAGAAGTAACTGTTGGTTAATGATGAAGGTAAACATGCAGGACCCTAATGGACCACACAGAAGTCTAGGGGGCGTCCTGAGAGTTCTCTGTGTTTGTGAGGTAGAGAAATGGCCCTCAGCATCTCAGAGTTCACAGAGAGGGAAGAGAAGAGAAGACATTGCTTGGCCTTCCAGTTTCTCTGCCCTTCCACCTCATTCCTAGCTCTGCAGGGCAACACTGGGAAACTGAGTTACGGATCATGGACCAGCCCCACAGAAAAGGGAGTCCGGTATCCATGCCCAGAGTTCCTGAGATGGTGTTCTGTGAGCCCCCTCACAGAACAGACCATTGAACAGACCACAAAAGAATGTTCCAGCTTCTCACCCTGGATGGGTGCCATGGACTCAATGTCAAAAATCACATACTGAAACCCCAGTCCCCAAGGTGATGGTATCTGGAGATGCGAGCCTTTGAAAGGTAATTAGGTCATGAGGGTAGAGCCCTCATGATGGGATTGGAGCTCTTATAAGAAGAGACTAGAGAGAATTTGTTTCCTTTCTCGGCTCTCTGCCATGTGTAGAGACAATGAGAGGATCGTCTTTTGCAAACCAGGAAGTGAGCTCTCACCGGACACCGGATCTACTGACACCTTAAGCTTGGACTTCCAGCTCCAGAACTGTGAAAAAGAAATATCTGTTGACTCTTGGCCACCTTTTAAGCCATCTGAACTGCTAAGGCAATGGGTATATCCATTCCAACTTCCCTCCATTTCTTTAGGTGGAAAGAGCTTGCTGACAGTGTGGGACAAGAAGATGGTGGGTCCATATGACCTGGTGTGGACCGAGCCTGGGTAGAGGTTAGAGCTAAGAGTTCCTTCAACTGCCTAAGAAAAGGACAAAGATAAGGAAGGAAATGAAATTTATCCCTTGAAGAGCTAAAACTATAATTGCTAGACACTGGCCATTTAAAATTATTGCAATGTATGCTTCTCATTAATTTCTTAAAACAAATATATCATCCATATAAATAATAGTCAATGCTAATGTTTATTAAGCACATCAACAACCCAAGCATGTACAAAGGACTTCACACATCTATCATTTTTTCTTTCCTACAGACTTCGAAAGTATTATTGTGCCATTTTATAGTTCAAGAAGCTACATCTAAGTAAATGGCTGGTTAAATAATTTGTTTAAGGACACAAAAACAAATAGCAGAACTGGGCCTTAAAGTCATTGCTGTCTGAATCAGAAACCCACTCTCATCTGGGGGTTCCATATACTTTCTTTGCAACTATTCCATAAGCGTAAAATAATTCCAAAATAAAAAGGTTATTTGAAAAAAATAAAAGCCATTATCTAAATTGCTCTACAGTTCTAGCTTCCCACATAACTTATGAAAGTTTTGCTTTGTTTATACGCTAAATTTCCCAGAAAATTTGAAAAATAGTGTGTTATAGTTTCACATGGGGATCCTTCCAGCATCTACTTCTTCATGTAAAGGACTTAGAAAAGCACTTGCCGCTTAAATGGTTCCCAATAAATGTTCACCATCATCATCATCATCCTCATCATTGATTTCACAAAGAATCATTTGTAATGTTATACTTTAAGAATCAGCGAACATATCAAACTCCCCCACTAGACTGTAAATGACTCAAGAGCAGAGACAATAGGAAGGGCTCACTAACATTTCATGAAACAAATAAATCCCTGTGCTCACAATTAGATCTTTCAGCAATGAATCACCAAATAGACGGGTAGTTTGTTTCTGTTTCTGTTTCTAACCTGCCTTTGCCCTAGAGGAAGAGGGCTGCTGCCAAAGGGCTGTTTTCTCCAGGACTTTTGGCCACCTTTGTAAGCGGAGAAGCCCCATTGTTCCATCCATCTGTTGCTTGGGGCAGGGCTGTGATTGACATAAAGCCACACATTCCAAAGGTAATTTTCCTGCAGTGTGTCCTCCCTCCTCTCTAACTCAGTTAAATCCAGCCATCCTCTCTGCTGTACTGTGCATCAAGGAAAAATCTACACATGGGAACAAAATTAAGGTGACCTCATGCCCTTCGGACACAATTTAAAAGGGGTCAAATCATCTTTTCCAGCTGTCAGGTTCGATGTTTCTTATGCCATGTCCCCATTTTCCACTGAATGCCAACACTGTTTATAAATTCGTGGGATCTAGGAAGAGTGAGGGCACGGCTCCAGAAGCCTGATGCATCAGGAAATGTGAACTCTGGAAACAAAAGTGTTCGCTGCGACTTTGCTGAACCAGCATACTGTGCGCGTTCACTGACATGGCGGGCCCATCACGTGTTTGCTCGACCAACTGGTGATGGGCAGGCTGCTGTTTTAAAAGATGTTAGTTCTAGGTAATTGCAGGAAATATCCTCTAGCTCAGCACTATTCAATAGAACCTTCTGCAGCGACAGAGATTTATACATCTGTGCTGCCTAATGAGGTGGAGTGGGAATAGGGGGCCATCAGGGCCACTGCAGTAGTGGGTAAAACCATCTCAGCTTTAGTATAGGGTGACCGCAGCTCAGACGCATGACCTTTGTCAGAGGAGGGTGTGGGGTTGTGGGCGGGGGTGTAGATGTATATAAACGTAACACCAGATTTTTATGTATGAAGCCAAACTCTTAGAGTGGGTTTTCCTTTTCTCTGTCTTGCCTTGAATATGTCTATTTTCCATAAAGTAAGCAATCCTTTGGAAATTACACCTTTTCAGTCTTATACCTCCAAAGAGTTATTTTTGAATTCCTGCCTCATTAACAACTGTGCCATTTTCCCTCCTGAAGAAAAACAGTTGTTTAAATTGGATGTCTTGGTTCATGGTTAACAATGAGACTTCGTTCAGGTGTGAATCGTGGTCCGAAGGTAAAATTGTTACTGGGACATTAAAACACACACATGCCGTGTGTGCACGCACACACACACACACACACACACACACACACACGCACAAGCATCATATGACCTCCAACTATACATTTTGCTATTTGCCACAGGTGAGTTATATAATTGGGAGGGTGAAAGAAGATGGGTAACTTACTTCCTAGAAACCTCTTAATTAATTTTTTTTTTTTTAGAGAGAGAGAGTGTGAGTGTAAGCAGGGAGGATGGACAGAAGGAGAGGGAGATAGAGAACCTTAAGCAGACTCCACGCTCAGTGCAGAGCCAATGCAGGGCTCGATGGGGATGATTTCATGATCCTGAGAGTCCGATGCTTAATGGACTGAGTCACTCTGGCTCCCCTACTTCCTAGAAACTTCTTAAGCTCCAACAAATAGACCCTAAATTGGTGAGTCTGCTCCTCAAACCCTAACCACATCCAGAACTGTCTGTATCCCAGCATGACCCCGGGGCACTGTTCTGAAAGTAGGAGCCTAGATTTATTCATTGATTAGAAGAACGACAGGTTTTGCCGAAATAGAAATAAAACATTATTTCAAATACAGGTTCTTCGTAAAATCCTATTGCAATTTTTAAACCTTCACCATTTTCTTTGTTTAGAAGCATGACCTTGAAAAATCAATAAAGATAATTAGAAAATCTAATTTCTTTCTTCATCGCTTATAGAAATTAATTTGGCAAGCTACAGTTTTTTAAAAGCATGTTCGTACTAACCGTATTTTGTATATCTAACCTATTGTGTTCAATTGTGTCCTGTGATTACTTTGAAATGCTGCCTACAATCTATGTTGTTTCAGATCAAGGAAGGTTTCTTGGGTTTTTTTCATTTCCTTTTTTTTTTTTTAAAGATTTTATTTATTTATTTGACAGAGCATGAGCGAGCACAAGTGGGGGAGGGTCAGAGGGAGAGGGAGAAGCAGGCTCCCCATTGAGCAGAGAGACCCCCTGATGCAGGACTCGATCCCATGACCCTGAGATCATGATCTGAGCTGAAGGCAGACACTTAACTGACTGAGCCACCCAGGCACCTTGGGTTTGTGTGTTGTTGTTTTTTTTTTTTTCCATTTCACAGATAACATATCCTGAAGCATAAATCTGCTATTTCTTGCTCACTGAAATCTTGTCAGTCCCAAGAGAATATTCTAGAGATCATTCTGCATCAAATCCATGGGTTTTCCGAGATTTGCTCATTCGGGTCAATAGGAAGATCTAAACAGCAAGGCCACACTGTAATCTAGAGGGCATACATCAGCACCTCGTGGTACCGCCTTCCTTCCAGGGGAACCATGCCTCCCCACCAAATCTCAGCTCCCCTCTCCTGTGCACCTTCAGAACACTTTTCCATTTCCCAAGGGCATAGCAACTAATCTCGTCTCCGGTAAATAGAGACTCTGGAGATAGCTGTCCTGCTTGACCAAATGGCACACCTTTTCCTTCCATCCTATCACTCCTGGCTGCGAATTTTTGCCACAAAAAACTAGACACCACACTGTAAAAGTTCTCCGGGACACTGGGAAGCAAGGCAGACCAGTTTATACCAGACTACTCTTCATTATATTCTTTCTCGGGACACAGGAAGAACTTTTCCCGATTGTAAAGAAGACAATAAATGAGAGGTGAACTCCTAGGCTTTGAAAGGAGCCAAGATGGAGGAAAAGGGGCACGTTCGCGACTTCAGGGTGTTTCAGGGATAACTCACTGTGTATTCGTGTTGCTGGAGCCTGGAGACCCTGCCGCTTACCTGGACAGGTGCGTCGGGCACCGCCCAGCTTGGGGGGGCGCGCCAAAGCAGCAAGTGACAGGACAAACCCGGGCTTGCTCTAATCTGTATCTCCTTAGGTCTCGTGGTCTGGGGAGTCCAAAAAGGGGTCACCCTGCCACTGAGTCTACGACCCTATGTGTCGTTTACCAGAGGCCTTCTGGCAGCAAAGGCGCCATATTGATGGGCGTAACCTGCGAGTGATTTCAGTGGTTTAAAGTTTAGAAAAGTGTTGGCTAGATTAGAGAAGAGGAGTGGTACCTGGGCAAGTCATCGGGGGAAGGGTTTGCAGGTGACAAAGGCCTTCTGCCATTTTGGAAGCTACATCCTACTGACACCTGCCTTCTCTAAAGTTCCTGTTGGCAGGTCCTTTGGGCCCAAAAGCTCATGGTCAATGCCTAAGGAGGCCAGGAACCACCATTCACCCTATGGGAGTTTGGTAATAAATACTCAGGTGGGCAACTTTTGAGAACCAAAGGAAACAAGGTATCCCGTATAATCTGTAAGTTGGGGGAAAACCCCAAGTGGAGGATAAAATGGAGTTCCACCTTTGGATCTCAATTTTCTGGTGTGCAGGAAACTTTCCCCTTACCATTTCCTCACCTCGGACCAAAGGAGTAAATAACATTAAACGTCTTCATGTGATTTCACACCGGAACTGTGATTGAGCAGGTACCTGGAGACAATTTTTTGGCAGGCAACGTAAATGTTCTGAAACCCAAGGTGCATGCAGTTCTAAGAAGCTCCACAAACCCATATCCCCGCATTGCCGGGACAAGGCCCCCTCACCCTCTCCGCAGGTCTGCGTCTTCTCGGAGCCACGACCCTCCGATGCCAACTCTAACGTGGGGAAACACACCCAGGGCTGCTGGAGTCTCCCGAGAAGGGAAATGCCGAGCTGAAGCCAAACCTACCTTTCCTTCAGGAGGGTGAAGGGAATTTCCAGGCCCAGAGCAGCGCCCTCTAGAGGATCAGACGTGTCGAGTGGGAATGGGTAGCTCAGGACCCCCTCACCGGGTCACACAGCTACCTCTCCCTCCAAGCCCGTTGTCAGGCAGCGAGGACAGTCACCTGCAAGCTATTTGTCTTCAGATTTGGTCTCAGATCCGTGTGTTTTGGGCACAATGGCTCTCTTCCTGAATACCGCCATCGCGACTGGGCTTGATGAAGAGCTAAGGACTCCCTTGAGGGTTGGTGGTAACTCATTTTGCTGATTGAAAAATAAAGGAACAAGATAGTTGTCTCTGGTTTGGAGACAACTCAGTGTCTGAGGCTGTTTGGCTGCGAGAATGCTGTCAAAGGTGAGGCGGCCGCATACCTGACTGACGAATTTTGACAGTCTTGGTTGCCAGGAAGTAGTGTGGGTGTGGTCCCTGGCAAAAGCTACTTTTTTTCTTTCTTCTTCTTCTTCTTCCTCCTCCTCCTCCTCGTCCTCTTCGTCCTCCCCCCCTCTTCCCCCTCCTCCCCCTCCCTCCCTCCTCCCCCTCCTCCCCTCCTTGCCCTCCTCCCCCTCCTCCCCCTCCCATTCCTCCCCCTCCTCCCCCT
>JAPYYM010002489.1:0-12217 GCA_028534135.1 Potos flavus
CAGAACTCTGTAGTTTTAACAAAGATGTTCCTTTATCATGGGGTGCCTGGTGAACCCCTACTCATCCTTTAAGATTCAGTGCAAATGCCATCCATCCATCCTCTGTCCGTCCATCCATCCGTCTATCCAAAAGTATTCACTGAATGCCTGCTGTGTTCCAGGGAATGTGTTAGAAGCTGGGAATCCATGATGGAAACAGACCCAGTCCCTGGACTCACGTAGTTTATGTTTTGCAGTAAATCTCTCTGTGGCTTTGCTGGACACCTGCCTACGTGAGAGCTCTCAATTAAGCCTCCTCTGTTCTCCCACTTCCAACTGCCTGAGGCTTCCTCTGGCAGCTAGAACCTGCTCCACTGGCAAAGCTCAGCAGCCCAGAAGAGCCAGAGAATTAACCCCCTCCAGGAGCACCCCTTCACTGGTGCCTAATGGGAATTTGTGTATTAAATACTCGGGATCCCTCATCCCCCAGGTGTGTTCTGCATTGACTCCCAGAGTTGCCCACCATGAAACTGCTTTCTAATACACCTGATATTGGTTGCCTCTCCCCCCACTCCTGCCCCACTTTCCCACTTCCCCATTGGAGTTTCCTGAGATCACCTCCCAAATAAACTCCTTGCCCTTGCATCTTCTCAGTGTCTACTTCTGGGAAAACATAAACTAAGATGCTCTTGATGGGTCATAGTGGTTAGGAAGAAAAGAATCACATCAGAATAACCGTATTGATAGAGGCAGTGGTCATTGCACACAAGGCATATATGAGGTACAAGATTTTGTGGAGGTAATGATGTATTTGGTATTTTAGTTAGTAAGAAAATGTGCATGCACTGATGGTTTTCTTTTTCCCTTGACACCATAAAGAGAGAGCAGGCCCACCCCAAGAGACGAAGGCAGACAGATGAGGGAATCAGCATTTCCTTTGGTGTCTGGCTGTCTTCTAGAATGTGAGCTCCGTGGGGGCAGTGATCATATTTTCTTCCCTGCTGTAATTCATGGACCTGCAGAAGATCTTGATTCAGAACAGGCAACAGCATTGTGGAACTGACTTGTAAATTCAAGTGTTCTCTTTATGGGTTGCAATTTCCTCCACCATATTTAACAAGAACAACTACTGCAACCATCACCACAAAAATTTGTAGGCGATTTCACAGACGATGCCCTGTGGTTGGTGCTTTGCGTACGTTCCCTCAGGTACTACCCCCGGTGTCTCGGACGTGGCTCCTGTGGCAGATACTGGTCACGCCCCATCCTCCCTGCTCATGGCCCACCCGAATTCGCCTGCAGCTCTGATTGCAGCCCGTGAAACCGCTCTCTACCTCAGGTGCCTCATGTCACCATGGAAACTTGGCCTCCTGCACAGAGAAAAGCCTGAAAGTAGAAGTTGAGATCTTGGGGTGGGGAGCGGGGAGAGAGTGGCATCAGCAGATCATCTGCCCCAACTTCTGGCCTGTGGGAAGTTTCTGTGGGGCACATTTTGTACCACTTGTCAGAGCTCCCCGTGTGGGATTGAGCGCTAGTGGCCCACAGTGATAACCTCCTCATGAATGCTTGCTCAGCTGGCTTTCCTCTCATCTCGGGCTTTCTCCACCTTCCCTCCCTTCATGGAATCACCAGCTTCCAAGTCCTTATCTTACGATCCACTGTGAGGAAACCAAGCTAAGATAACCATCCTCTTACAAGGAAGGAAATGGATATTTAGAGAGGTCAAGTGGCTTGATCGTGGTTGCTGAGTGAATAAGCGGAAGACCCAAGCATCGAACTAGGTTTTCCGAATATGATCATCCATTTCTATGTTGTATCTCAAAATAAAGACAAAAGTTGTACTCAGTCCCAGGTATGTTCCCGCCTTCGGTCATAAGCACCCACTATGGGCCAGGCACTCCCTTGGGTACGAGAACTAGGAAGAGTGGCAATGTCCCATGCCCAAGTGGATTAGAGTCTTGCAGGAGAGTGTCTTAGTCACTCAGGCTGCTAGAACAAAATACCATAGACTTGTGGGCTTAAACAACAGACCTTTACTTCTCACAGTTCCGGAGGCTGGGAAGTCCAAGGTCCGAGTGCTGGCAGATTCGGTTTCTGTGGAGGGCTCCCTTTTTTAGCTTGCAGATGGCTGCCTTCTCACTAATGTGCTCACATGGTCTTTTTTCAGTGTGTGTGTGCAGAGAGCGAGCGAGCACGAGAGAGAGAGCATGCTAGGTCTCATGTCTTAAAAGGGCAGAAATAGTCCAGTTTGATAACTCAAGAGCACAGTGGAAAAGTCAATGATATGATTATTAATCAGCTTTCTAAAAGCAATAACTTGGTAATTATATTTTCATACATTCATCAAGCATTTAAACCTAATTCTTATACGCAATGGGACCATAACAAGGTAGTGTTAGTTGGTTCATTCTGTATTCAGTTTCTAAAGATGTTAACTGGCATTTAATAGTTTGGTAATTGATCTATGTCATCCTAAATTATTGGTACGACCTTCGGCGGGGAAAGGGAAAGTATTTCTGGAGGCCCAGTGCACCGTCAGTGTTTAATTTCTGTCCCTTATGGGTAAAAATTAGGTCATTCTAAATTGTCACAAACAGTTGAGGGAAATAGCTGCACTCTCACCTTTTCATGAAATAGTATCGAGGGTCTCGGGTGGTATCTCGCTGGTCCTCACAATTGCTCTCTTGGTTATTACTATATAGCATTTGTCATTTTCCTTCTTTCTTGTCTGTGCTCACTGTGATGTCCCCATCATCACTGATGATGCCCAGAGGTCACAGACATCATGGCATCAAAGCCCTTCTTGCTGCTGCCCGCCAATGCGTTGTTGGTGCTGAAACCTGGGGACCGAGGCACAGAGCAGTGCCTTCCTCCTCCGGCTGCCAGTGTAGCTGACAACCTGCACCCTCCCTGCCCCTGTCTCTCCCAGGAGCCTTGTCTGCCCGCCCCTGACTGACAAGGCAAGCTTCCACGGGGGCAATGCTTTTCTATTTGAAGAGAGACCTCTACGTGTCTCTTCATCTGCAAAGTGGGGGGACTGGTGGGTTCGACCTTAAGGGCTGTAGCAGACACTCTGTGTTCCGCCCACATCTCTCTGGCTCATTTCTGTGCATGTTGGCATCACTTTTCATTGCCGGCACCTGCATTTCTTTTCCTGGGGGCTCTCTGATGCTGCCAAAGACGTTAGCATGACTGCTTGAAATGCCAAGGAATGAATGTTCCCCAAGACCGGCTTTCAGCCAGTGACTAAAGGGAGTAATTGTATAAATATCCCAGCTCCTTCACTCTTTGAATGGGTAGCTGCTGGGCCTCTTCTAGACAGTACCCCGGAGCTCCCTGCTGGTAACAAAATCCAGTTGCCCATGGTGGTAACTGCAACAGCACACCCTTTTCTGACTTCCTCCCTCTCTGTCTCATCACCCCCCCCCCCCCACAGACCACCAGTGTTTCTCGCAATCACCTCTTAAATAAACACTTGCACTCAAATTTTTGCCTCTGGTTCTGCTTCTTCAGGAACCCAAACTAAGACCCAGGGTTGTCATAAAGGTCAAATAACGTATGCCCGCATACCTAGCTGCAAAGTGTATGGACATACTCGCCACCCTGTGAATATTCTGTTGAGTAAGTATATGGAAATCTTGAGGTTTTACCTGTTACTATTGAAGCCTAATTTTGTACTTTTGTGGTTCCTGAACTCAACCTCCCCCTTACCTCAACTTATTTAAGAACAATTCCCATAGTTAAATAATTCAGAACCCACTCATTCCTTGTTTTCTTCTGCTAAAAGTTTAATTTTCCAAAGGCAATGTCCTGTGGTTCGTGTGAGGGTCTCTAACAGAAACATTCACGCATTTAACAGGACTTGTCCCCCAATTCACATATAGCATGCACATCCCAGGAACAGCGGCTGTAGGTCTGAAGACGTGACTTTGGGTCATCCCCTCACGTCTGGCCGTGGCTCCCATTTGCACAAGGACCCGATCTGTGCGTGCTTGTCCCGACTGTGTCAGGGCAACTCGCACATTGCCACGGGCCTTTAGATGCCTTGCAACTGGTCTTTGATCTTCATGTTGTGAGTCCAAGCTGAGGATCCACAGGCTAACACTGGGTGGCAGATATATTTTGTTTTGGTATAAAGAGTGGAATAAAAATTAAGGCAGCCTTTAAAAAGTGGGATTATTTCATTGAACATTTTGATTTATGGCTTCTCTCGAAAACACGGGAAGATCTAGTAAACTTGGGCTGGAATTTCCATGTGGCAACCATCAGCTGGTGTTAGAGGTACCGTTTCTTCTCAGTGGGGGCATCTGTGTGTAGGCTCTTCAGTTCGCTACGGTCACTAACCGCCTGCCATCCCCCCCCTTCCCGGTCTTTCAATTACATTAACTGTCTTCATAGTCATCGTCTTTGGCAACCATGGCTTCTTGGGATGAAAGAGTATAGAACTACTTCCACCTCCTCCCGCCCCCCATATTTTAAGGCCAAAAAAAAAAAAAAAGCCTACTTGCTGAAACAGGGCTACACATTTCTAGGTCTTAAAAAAGGATTACATGAAACAAATTAACACGTAGGCACCCAAAGAATAGAATATAATTGTTCCTTACAATCTAATTACAGAATTAATAATTCATGGTGCATTACAGGTGGTGGGACCTGATAATGAGACACAGGATTAAAGCTGTGTGACATTCGTCAGTTTTCTCTGCGACTAGATGTGTAACAGTCAATTGAAGAGAATGCAGAAGACTGTGAGGCCTTTTGGAAATGGTGGGGGTGGGGGGGCGGGGGGCTGGAAAAATGGTCCTCTTGTCTTGCCCCGTAATAATTCTTATTCTAAACACCTGGTTTGCAGTCACTAATTTCACGTCACTATTTTTTGCCCTTAATTCTGGAATACCTCCCACTCTCCTTGGTCCCTTGGATATATCTGGTATAAAACCTGCTTTGGGTAGAGTTACTGTTAACGGCCTAAAAAAGAGGAGGGGTCTCTGAGCGTATCTGTTAGAAGATCACATGTTCCCGCTCTTTGGGTAGAAAGATGTTCTATGTAATTTTTCCCTCCGAGCAGCTGCATCCTGAATAATGCACAAAGGTTTGGTCTAGTCAGGAATGTTAAACACTTGTTTATCAGTCTCTCTGTTCCCCACAGCCATGGGGGATCGAGACGAGAACAAATACTCTGCTTTAAGGAAATTAAATCCACTCAGATTAGTGTAGAATTCCTAAACGTCAGGGGGTCTCACTAAAACTGTATTTTCTTAGTTTATCCATACCATTTTTCAACCTGAATGTGATCTTAAAATACACAGTATTGATGATCTGTAAACACGGTAGTTGCCAGCAAATGCCTCTGTGTTCTGGGTGGAACTGACCAGATCCCGCACGTGGATTAGGTATGCCGTGCTTCTCTCTCTCTTAATTTTACATTCCATGGCGATTTGGCTCCCAAATCATGAGCACACTGTCAGATTTAGTGACCTCATTTCTCATCCAGGACAGCCTTAATGACACTCAAATATATCATTCATTTTCCCCCATTCCAAAATATACCAATATCGTATGCCATTGTTCACCCAACTTGACTTACAGGCTATTTTTTAAAAATCATTCCCGTTCTGTCCAGACAAGGTTGGTAATTCAACTGGAACTTACATCTGCAGGAACTCAACAATTATCAAATTTGGACAAAATATTAATTCCCAACTTGGTATTTTCTTATTTTAATACTGGCCAGTTTTTCTGAAATTGGAGACTTTAATTTTTTTTTTTTTAAAGGTAGGACAGATTTTAGACCCAATTTAACTTTTAATTGATCAGCATATTGATAAATTTCAAAGGAAATGAATGTCATTTCCATGTTTGAATTCATTCCTAATATACTGGAGGACAGATTTAAACAGTGGGCAAATACAGCACTAATAAAAACAACAATTTTCCCTCAGCTCTGTGCCGGTCTTTAGCTTTGTGAAGGGACCACAGATGCTGCCTGTCTGCCTCATGTCTGGGTTAGCTGTCCCAAGAACAAGGGCTTGAGAGAGGTCCTGCGGTTCTGGGCACATCTCCTGGCAAACTCCATTTCTTTCTCTTCTTCCTCCAGTCTCTTTGAGCCAAACTCCTGCATCTTCATTCTCTTTCTTTTATGGGGAGCTTTTCCGCTCCATCATGCTGCTGCTGCTGCTTTTTTTTTCTTTAAAGATTTTATTTATTTATTTGACAGGAAGTGTGCGCAGCAGAGGGAGAGAGAGCAGCAGACTCTCTGCGGAGCAGGGACCCCGATGTGGGACTCGATCCCAGGATCATGACCTGAGCCGAAGGCAGACAGTTAACTGAGCCACCCAGGCACCCTGTTCCTTCATGCTTCTTGTGAAAGCACCAAACCATGCAGAAAAATAAGCACAGAAAAAAAATCAAATTCCTTTCTAACATCCCCTCCACCCCCTGCCCCCTAACTTTTCTCGCTAGAAGAAGCCATGGTTAATAATTTTATATGTAAATTTCCAATGAAAGGACATAGCCTCCATCTTCTCTTACCATGTTCCATTTAGATGCTGCCAACTCTTAGCAAGTTGGAAAGTGATGCAGATATAAAAGCCAAAGGATCAATTACTTGGTGTGTGGGTAACCAGTCCACTGTTGACTTGTTTTGAGATGATCTAGATCCTGCTTAAATGTATGGTGTGTATCGTTTTATCTTGAGGGATCCATATACCCGCCACCACCATTCCAATCTCCTATATTCCTTTTGGGGCTCTCAGTCACAGTACTGCCTTCCTCTGGTCATCCTAATGGAGACAGAGTTTAGGCCCAGTCAGAGCTCTTGTATGGGATTGACAGGTGAATGCCGGGAAAAGAGGTCATCTTCATTTTAGACTATGGGCCAAGTACGATTGAAGTGGCCAGGGGTCCTCTTTCCCACCATGAAGGAAGAACCTGCCTGAGAAAGAAGGCTGAGCCCTGATGGTCAGACGCCAGAATGACTATAGGACTTTGAGTCACATGAGCTAATACATTCCCTTTATTTTGATGTAAGCCAGGTTGAGCTAGACTTTTGTCACTTGCGATTGAAATTGTCCTGATGTGCGTGCTAAGTGGGTCATGTTTCTTGCAAACATCTAATAGCGAGAGCTACCCACATATATTAATGAGACTGAAGGGTCTACATACAAAAATGTGGCTTCGTAGGTGCAGCTTCTGTATAACATGGAGGTAACTGCGAAAATAGATAATACACTTGGGGAATCTAATCCGTGGTATTGTGGTAGCACATAGAAACATATCCAGCCCAGAGATCTCCTAGAAATATTCCCTGGAGCTGGGGAAAATGGGAAGCTCCCTAGAGAGGGTAATGTGGGGCTGCAGGGGAGAGCTAGGTTTACCTTAGGGTAGACCACGAGAGCTGGAGGATGTGGCAGCATTTTTCACTGTTCAGAAAGCTCTGATTTCTTGGGTGGAAAGGTTTGGATAAGATGGGAGCAATGTGGGATTAGGGCAGCAGAGAGGAAGCACAGAACAGCATGGGAATACAAGTCTCAGAGAAGACCCTAAGAGGAGGGACTGGCCAAGGTCACCAGTGTGAGATATGGAGAAGGTCAACTAGCCATAAGGTTTTAAAAGCATTTCATTTGGGAGGCGAGGGAGTGGTGCTTGGTTCAGTCTGTAGGCATTAAGGGTACTTATGTGACTTGGGGATGATTAAGTGTTATGTCTAAAGTTGTAATCTATTGATCCCATGATCCCCGTCCGTCCGTCCGTCCATCTGTCTGTCCATCCATCCATTCATCCATCCATCTTCCCAACCATTATCCACCCATTCCCAAACATTTATTGGGCTCCTATCATGTGCCGTGGCTTGTATTACTTGGGAGTGAGAAGGATGAGAAGATGTTCTTTTTTTTTTTTTTTTTGTATTTTATTTATTTATTTGAGAAAGGGAGAGTGGGAGAGGGAGAAGCAGACTCCCTGCAGAGCAGGGATCCCAACGTGGGGCTGGATCCAGGACCCCAGGATCATGACCTGAGCTGAAGGTAGACGCTTAACCGAATGAGCCACCCAGGTGCCCGGATGAGAAGACATTCTTATCTTTGGGGTACTTCAATCTAGAGTGGGAAATAGATATATAAATAGATCGTTTGCAACACTGTTTGCTAAGTGTAATAATAAAGGCATTTGCAAAATGCCAAGGGAAGGCATGTTGATTGTGAAGATTAAATGAGATTACATGTGTGAAAAGCACTTTGTGAGTATTTAAATATTAGTCATTATTATAATATTCATAACAACTCTAGGAGAAAGGCTTGGATTATTATCCCCTTAAATTTTTTTTTGTGTGTATCATAAAAGCCGCCTGAGTACTACAAGTTACAAAGTAGAGAAAATAAGAACTCACCCATGATTCAGTTGCTTTAATGCTGACATTGTTTTACATTTGCTGAGTTTCATTAGTGTCTTTTCCTAGAATTTTCTTTTTCTACATAGCAATCATGCTGCATATACCATGATACTAATTTTTCTTGTTAAGTTAAATTATCTACATTTTTCCAGTTCCTTAGGTCACACACATGGTGGGGGAGTTGACACATCCTGGCTCAGTCCGGGCCCAAATCCCATACTCCTGGTTCCTTATGAGTTCCGGGGACACTCCCAAGAATGGCCATATAGGTTCCCCATCTCTGCCATGCTCCTCTCTGCCACTTTAGGCAGGGAGCTATGCCTGATATGAATGTCATTTTCCTCTTTGGTTTCTCGCTGATGAGAAGCTACTCTTTTGTTCTAAGCTCTGTCACTGCAGTGAAGGGGAAAGTGGCCTCTAGATTCACCTAAGTCACATTGGTGGACTAGTTTGCGACTGCAGTAGATACCCGAGTTGGAGGAATATGCATGATTGCCCCACTTCCTAGTCTTTTATTCTCCCTTATAGCCAATCCTGCCAGGCTGTCATGCCCATCATACCAGCAACACAACTCTTTGTCAAGGTGACCAGCCCTTCCATGTTTCCAAGGCCAGTGGCCAGTTTGCAGCCATCATCTTATTCGACTCATCAGCAACATTTGACAGAGTTGATCACTTTTTCCTCCTTGAAGTGCTTTCTTTACTTAACTGCCAGGGAACCACACTCAGGGTAGCTCCTTCCCAGTCCCCTTTGCTGGTTCCTCCTCATTTTCTTGACCTCTAAAGAACGGACTGCTCCAGAACTCAACCTGTAGACATTTCTCCACCTAGACTCACTACTTAGGTGATCTCAACCATTCTCATGGTTTTATTTATTTTTATTTATTTATTTAGTTTTTATTTCTTAAAGATTTTATTTTTAAGCAATCTCTACACCCAATATGGGGCTCAAACTTGCAACCCTAAGATGAAGAGTCTCATGCTCTTTCCAACGGAGCGAGCCAGGGTCCCCCTCACCCATTCTCGTGGTTTTAAACACAGGCTGATGACTCCTAAATTTATCAGTCCAACTTGGATCTCTTCTCTGCACTGCAGACTCCTATATTCAACTGACCAGTCAACATTTCCACTTGGCTGTCTGACAGGCACATCTCCAACATTGCTTGACCAAAATCCAGCTCATGGTTTCCTCCTCATGCAACCTGCTCCTATAGTCTTCCCCATTTTGGTAAGTGACATGTCTATTTTTCCAGTTGCTTCGGCTAAAAACCTTGGAGTTGTCTCAATGGGCTTTCTTCCATACCCTGCGTCTAATCCACCAATAAATCCTATTTTCTCTCTTTCAGAATGTATCCTGAACCCAACCACTTCACACTATGTCGGCTTTTATCCCAGTGTAAGCCCCTAGCATCTGTCACTGGATCACTGCAACAGCCTCTTAACTGCGTTCCCCACTTCAGTCCTTGTCCCCCTGCAGCCTGTTTTCAACATGGCAGCTCGGGTGATTACTTGGTCTTTTTTTTTTTTTTTTTTTAATATTTCCTTTAGGGGGAGAGAGAGCGCGCACACGTGCACAAGCAGGGGGCAGAGGGAGGAGGAGGGAATCTCAAACAGACTCCCCGCTGAGTTCGGAGCCTGACATGGGGCTCGATCTCATGACCCTGAGATCATGACCTGAGCCCAAACCAAAAGTCAGATGCTTAACCGACTGATCAGGGCCCTGATTACTTTCCCTTTTTTACAACTCAGGTCACATCTTGTCACTTCTCTACTCCAAACCTTCCGTTGGCTCTCATATCATTCAGGGTAAAGCCAAAACCTTGCTGTGGCCTGCAAGAGCCTATATAATTTGGGCTACTGATCTCATCGCCTGTGGTTCTCCCTCTAGGTCGCTTCATTTTACTGCCACTGGCATTACGGTGGTTCTTTAAACACACTAGCACGTTCTTTTTTTAAAAAAGATTTACTTATGTTAGGGGCGCCTGGGTGGCTCAGTGGGTTAAAGCCTCTGCCTTCGGCTCAGGTCATGATCTCAGGGTCCTGGGATTGAGCCCCATATCGGGCTCTCTGCTCAGCAGGGAGCCTGCTTCCCCCTCCCTCTCTGCCTGCCTCTCTGCCTGCTTGTGATCTCTCTCTCTCTGTCAAATAAATTAAATCTTAAAAAAAAAAAAATTACTTATGTTAGAAAAGGGGGAGAGGACAGTGAGGGGGGGAGAGAAACCGACTCCCAGCTGAGCATGGAGCCCGATGTGGGGCTTGACCTCATGACCCTGAGATCATGACCTGAGCTGAAACCAAGAGTCGGATGCCAAACTGACTGAGCCACCCAGGCACCCCCGCGCTAGCACATTCTTATGTCAGGGTCTTGGCATTTGCTGTTTTTCTCTGCCTGAAATGCTCTTTCCCAGTTTGTGTGGCTCATTCCAGCACTTTCTTTGGCTCTCTGCTCAAATGTCATCTGATCAAAGAAGCTATTTCTGATCACTCTGTGTACCATAGCAACTCTGTCCCATGCCAGGCATGCTGCATCCTCTATTTTTCTTTTCTTGCACTAATTGCCAGCTGACTATATATATACACATATGCACACATATATGCTTATTAACCACTCTCCCGCTAAATCATAGGCCAGGAGTTCCAGGACTTTATCTCTGTGCCCATAGCACATCCAGAGTGGTATCTGGCACACTAGTTCATGCTGGGGAATTTATACGTATTTCCCATTTGCCAACTCGTTCTTATGACCTCCCCCTCCTCCTCCTCCTATGACACAGGAGTATGTTTTACTCAAATGTTTCCTCCAGTGAGATGAAAGAATATAATGGCCGACTTCCTCTCTGATCCCAGTGTCCTCATCCATGAAACAGATCTGATAATGGCACACCTTACAGGGTTGTTAGGAATAAATCAGGTGCCGTGGCTGAAGTCCACAGTACAGTGCCTGGCCTACAGAGTGTTTGTTTTTTTTTTTTTTTTCTTTTACAGAGTGGTTTTTAATGAACTTTTGAGTGCTGTGAAGTCACGCAAGTCCGGATTTAAATGACTTTTACGCAACGCACTTAGAACAGGGCCTAGCACGTAGTAAACATTTTATGTGTGTGGTCTGGCAATAATTATTATTTGATTTGCCACGAAGAGTTATGCAGTCCAAGGCTATGGCTTCACCCAGTCTCACGTCCTCATCAATGGGGATAAAGTAGCTCTTGTGTAGCTAAAGAAGATACTGTTTGTAACACGCCTGTGAGTCAAGATACTATTTCTCTGTCATGGGACACATTAGTTCATTTTTTAAACTAGTCAACTATGCCATGATGAACATCTTTGTGCATAATGATTTCGCACATTTCAGATTCTTTCCTTACCTTGGAATTCCAGAATCAGCATTTTTGAATAAAAATGGCTCTTTTCATGGCTCTTCTTATGTAGGCCAGGTGGGTTTCTTATCCTCATTTTGCTAAGAGTACCTCTGAGCCTCCAGGTTACTTGGCTGGTAGGTGTGAGAATCAAGATCGGTGCTCAGAATGTACTGCGTTTTGCTGCCTTTCCCTCAGACCACTCACAAGGCCCCGTACCACGTACCACATCACCGCATGTGTAGTTCCGGTGGGTCGGGACTCTCAAGAGGCGGCAGTCCCCTTGGGGCTGGAGAACCACTTTCCAAACTCGCTTACTTGGCGGTTGGCAGGGGCTTCCGTTCCTCTCCAAGCGGACCTGTCCGTAGGGTGAAGGTCCTTACACAGGGCAGCTGGCTTCCTCCAAAACAAGCGGTCAAGGGAGAGAGCGGGGGACTGAGACAGGAGACACACCTTTCATCCCCTCATCTCAGAAGTGGCACCACCATTCCCTCTGT
>JAPYYM010000249.1:0-14928 GCA_028534135.1 Potos flavus
ATGAGCCCCATCTTTCACGTCAACAAACAGAAACACAAAGAGGTTATGTAACTCTCGGGGTCTAGAAGAGGTCGGTATTAAGTAAATGAAACACAGAAGTCTAGACGGTCCATACGCAGGCCTACTTAGGTTAGTTTCTACAGGTTAGAGTACTTCTTAGTTTAACAAGTAACGACGTGATGGGGGTATCGTCTCGGTTATGCAGAGGACGAAGGAGGGTGGCATCTGGTGCCATCCAGGCACCTCTCACGGGGTGACGTGTCCCATCCAGGGGTTTCATATGGCTTCTCCACAGAAGGGACATTTAGGCTCCCGTCTAAAGGATATGAGACCTCATCCGGCAAGGAGAGAGGGGGAGGAGGAAAGGTCGCATGAGCACAGCCACCGAGAGGCAGAATGTTGCTTGGGAATCACCACCGTGGACTCTGCAGGGAAACCTGGAGCAGGTAAAGAAATCACCATGCTGGGCAGCAAGGGGGGGGGGGGACCCTGACATGGGCCACTGAGGAACAGCCACCCTGTCGTAGGAAAATCACTCACAGATTTTGAAAATAAGTTGGATTTTTGAATACTCCGTGAATGAAATTCGAAAGGCAGAGGCCAGATGGGAGAGAATATTATTAGCCTCGTGTAGCAGTCCAGTGATTCACGCATTGAGTGCCCACTGGATCTCCTCCGGTCACAGAGCCTTTCCCAGCATCTGCCTAAATACACACCCATACAGAAAACCACTTTGGGGGCGGGCTGGGCTCTAACATGAGTCCAGCTCGATTTATTTCTCGCCACATTCTCCTCCTCCATGACACGTCTTGATAATCACCGTCCTTATTGATTGGTCCGAGTCATTCTTTTTGAATGCAGGCACACGACTGTTTACTGAAATTCGGTTGGGTTTTAGGTGGTTTCTAATTTTCTCCTATTACAACCAATGCTGCCAGGCACCTCTTTGTTATTCTTTTTGCAACTGGGTAAGTTTTCTCTAGAGTGACAACTGTTGCATTCTGAACATTTTACTTACTTTTTTAAAAAAATGATTTGTTTATTTATTTGAGAGAGCGAGCAGGGGAACGAGCAGAGGGAGAGGGACAAGCAGACTCCACCTTGAGCAAAGAGCCCGACGGGGGTCTCCATCCCATGACCCCAAGATCACAACGTGAGCCGAAACCATGAGTCGGACGCTTGGACCAACCAAGCCACCCAGGCGCTGCCTGCACATTTTCCCAGGGACTGCCGCCACGCCTCCCCATAAAGCTATAGCGATTCGTATCTCACTGACCTTTTATGAGAGTACCCACTCTTTTGCCAATGCAAGATATAATCCATCATTTAAATACTTAACAACCTGAAAGGCAAAAAAACCCAACAACAGCAACAACAACAACAAAACCAATAAAAGGGTTTGATCCTGATGGATCGCCATCCGGTTAGTTGGAATGTGAGCTGTCCTCATCTCCCGTGCAGTCTTATCAATTGTAAAGTGGCCTTGTTTATGAGACCGTATTTCACATTTCAGGAGTAATTTGCTTTGGGAAATTGCCCAGTTTTCTTTAAAAGTTTGTGGATAAATTGAGGGTTAAATTGCCTCCAAATGAAGTTTAAGGTTTATAGCAAAGTGAATGGCTCTGAAGGATATCAAAGAACTGCTCAGAGCGATTTCAAAGTACTTAGAAGGCTAGAGCATATATGAACAGGGAGTCCAGGATTTGTCTAGGGCTTATTCATTATAGAATTCCTTTTGGGGTAATAATACAAATTGGCAGGCTACCTTTCCTTCTGAGCAGAGTAAATGTGATAATGCTCTATTCCTTGTATTCATGAAGATAGGACAGTGATACCCCTGTTGATAAACGCAGGCTTTATTATTTCTGAAGTTGTTTATGGAAAGAATGAGTCAGCAGGAAAAGCAGATGGGAAACCACACGAAATCTGAACTGGGATTTTGAACAGAGCTGCTTTAATAAAAGCCATTATGTTTTACTTTATACCTAGGCATTTATATTTGAAATTTAATCAAGTTGAAATCTTAAGCGGCATAATTTTATTAAACATGGAATTGATTGAATGCAAGTTTTTTTTTTTTCCTTTAAAAATTACTTCAAATTGGACTGAACTGATTTTAAGTGCTCAAGACTGGAACACTGGGTGAAGTCATTGGTGGGGACAGAAAATAACCCTGGGAAATGGGGCCATTATTCTCAGGGAATATCGTATTATGTTATTAATAGAGAATGCAGACACCCCTCTGAATGCAGAATAGTGTTTCCTGGGGTGGTTTTGGGGTGTGAGCAGGATGGTGAATTTAAGGGGCGCCTGGGTGGCTCAGTGGGTTAAAGCCTCTGCCTTCGGCTCAGGTCATGATCTCAGGGTCCTGGGATCGAGCCCTACATCGGGCTGTCTGCTCAGCGGGGGGCCTGCTTCCCCCCTCTCTCTCTGCCTGCCTCTCTGCCTACTTGTGATCTCTCTCTCTCTCTCTCTGTCAAATAAATAAATAAAAAAATCTTAAAAAAAAAAAAAAAAAGGATGGTGAATTTAAGAAAACAATCAGGTAATATTTAACCCATACAAAGAAGTTACCTCTCGCGCCAGGCTATCCCATCCACCAAGAGTCCTATTGATTTGACTTCTCTAACACACATCCAACACCCCCCAGTTCTCTAGAAGTCTACTTCTGGTCTAAGGCATCGTCATCTCTTGTCTGGACCACTGGGGGAGCCTCCAAGGGTCTTCCGGCATCCATTTCAGCTCTGGGAGCTGGGTGTGGCTTGGTATCAATCTGGCAACAACATCCCTCCTTGCTAAGTCCTCCTGGCTAAGAACATCCAAGAACTCAATAACCCCAGTAACCCCATCTCCAACCCAGGGGTAGATTTTTGTTAATCTGAGCCAATTAGGGTAGCCCCGTTTTCCTTGCAGTGAACAGTTTGGACTAAGTGCATCATCCTGTTCTGGTCAATGGGCTAAGAAGAATTCTGTCAGGACCTTCTGGAAAGAGTTTCTTTATTGCTAAAAGAGAATTACTGGAGATGTTGATATTATTTCCTTTAGCTATTATTGTACCTGGATGTGATGCCTGGAAGGAAGGCCCCCAGCTTGCCACCAGCCCAAAGACGAGGCCAGCATGCTGGGGGCAGATGGGGCCAGAGCCCATCAAATTAGGAGACTGGTCTGGAGCCCAGCCCGAGTTGGCTCTATCTTCATGATCCATGAAAAGGGAGACAGGACTCTTCCTTCTAGTTGAAACTAGCTGGAGTCTGGGATTTCTGTTACTTGGAGGAGAGCACCCAGTGCCCATGTTTTCCCCATGCGGGGACAGGTCATAAAAACCACAAATCCTAACACGTTGCTTCTCAGCTTAAAACCTCTCAACGGCGATAATGAAGCAGCAGAAAGAGACATTAAGAAAATAATCCCATTTACAATTGCACCAAAAATAACAAAATACCGAGGAATGAACTAGAACAAACGATCTCCAAATTGGTAGGGAACCATGAAAGACCCCAAATGGCCAAAGAAATTTTGAAAAAAGAGGAACAAAACTGGAGGTACCACAATCCCAGATTTCAAGATATACTACCAAGCTACAGGAATCAAGACAGTCTGGTACTGATGCAGAAAGAGACACATACATCAATGCAACAGAATAGAAAGCCCAGAAAACAAACCCGTGATTAGATGGTTGATTAATCTTTGATGAAGAAGCAAAGAATATGCAAAGGGAAAAAGACAGTCTCTTAGACAAATGGGGTTGGGAACACTGGACAGCAACATGCGGAAGAATGAAACTGGACCACCTTCTTATACCATATACAAAAATAAACCCCAAATGGATTACAGACCGAAATGTGAGGCCCAAAACCGTAAAAACCCTGAAGTGAACACAAGCAGTAATTTCTCTGACAACCGCGGTAGCCACTTGTTTCTAGATAGGTCGGTCCCCGGAGGCAAGGGGAACAAAAGCAAAAATGAACTATTCGCACTTCATCAAAATAAAAGGTTTCTGCACAGCGAAGGAAACAGTCAACAAAACTAAAAGACAACCTACTGCATGGGAGAAGATATGTGCCAATGACATATCTGATAAAGAGTTAGTATCCAAAACCTATAAAGAACTCGTACAACTCAACATCGAGAAAACAAAGAATCCAGTTAAAAAATGGGCAGAAGACACGAATAGACATTTCCCCAAAGAAGACACCCAGATGGCCAATGGACACATGAAAAGATGCTCCACATCACTCATCATCAGGGAAACGCAAATCAAAGCCACAATGTGATACCACCTCACACCTGTCGGAACGGCTGAAATTAACAACTCAGGAAAGAGCAGATGTTGGTGAGGATGTGAAGAGAGGGGATCTCATGCACCGCTGTGGGGAATGCAAACTGGTACAGGCACTGTGGAAAAAAGTATGGAGGGTCCTCAAAAATTATAAATAGAGCTACCATGTGATCCAGTAATTCCACTACTGGGTATATATACGAAGACTACAAAAACACCAACTTGAAAGGATACATGCACCGCCGTTGTTTACAACAGTCAAACTATGGAAGCGGTCATCCATGGATGAAGGGATGAGGGAGAGGGGTGTAGATACACAATGGAATAGTACTCAGCCATCGCAAAGAATGAGATCTTGCCATTCGCAATGACACGGACGGAGCTAGAGGGTGTAACACACGGACGGAGCTAGAGGGTATAACACTAAGTGAGTAAGTCAAAGACAAATACATATGACTTCACTCGTATGTGGAACTTAAGAAACAAAACCAACGAGCAAAGAGGAAAAAAAAAGAGACAAACAGACTCTTAACTACAGAGAACAAAGAGATGGGTTCCAGAAGGGAGGGGGGAGGGGGGCTGTTTGATGTTTATTCTCACAAGAGTTTGGTTACGAGGGACACTCAGACTTGCAGAGGTAAAGCGTCCTTCTTGTTCATCATATCAAGAGTGTGTGCTATCAACATGACTTCTATGTTGATGTTGACCTTGACCGTTTGCCTGAAGCGTGTCTGTCAGGTTTTCCCACTGAAAAGTTACTTCCCCTCTCCCCTTCCACCCTGTACTCTTTGGAAGGATGTGAGTCTGTGCAACCCATGCCCGAGGAGTGGGGAGTTCTGCAGCCCCGGAGCTCAGTTTTAAAGAAGGGGGAGTCCCTGAGTCAAGTGTCATCTGTCAGAGGAGTCCCGCGTTCTCCAGCACTAGGCTGGGCTCATGATTTCTGCCACGCTCTGTCACTGGCTGGGAACAGCCCACGGGCAAGCTCGGCCTCTGTGCAGGGGCAGCAGGGGAGTTCAGGAGCTGGGGCTGTGGGGCGGTCACCCACCCTGCAGTCGAAGACAGCTCCTCAATGACACCGAGGCCACAGGGAGAAGTCATGTGCACGTGCTCCTTCGATGGTCCAGCCAAGGTCCCAGCGGACCACCTGGTGACGCGTCCAGCCTCCGTGCCTTCACTGCAGAGGCCCCGGGCCATCGAGACACATTCCTCCCACTGTGCTCTGTCCGAATTCCCTACCCAGAGGTCTTGCGGTGATACGTCACACAGCTCTCTAGCGGGAACACTGCCTGCCCTCGCTGCTGGGAGGCCCACCTGTCCCTAACAAACTCCCTCCTCTTGCTTATGTGGTCGTGGCAGCTTGCATGACATCCACCCTCAAGTGTCTCACTGAAGACACCTGGCGCGTGGGTTAAGCAGGGTGCTGGAGGCTCTCGGGAGAGGCTCTGGAAAGAACAAGCTACCGCTGACAGCATCCAAACCTAGAGAACCACGCTTTGCCAACCCTGGGCTCAGCCCCCCCAGGCCATGGACTTTGCCCCTTGAGTAAAGGCAATTTGTAATTCATCCTCAACCCTAAAAATGCATTCATTTGAAGTGACTGGACCACCGCAGTAGAAAGCAGGGGACGAACTGCTCAGCACCCAGGGGAGGGGTGTGACCCACCAGGGCCACAAGAGGCGGCTTCCCACCTGGGCAGGAATGCTCAGCATCTTCGGAGCCACACAAGTTGAAATGGTGAGACCAGTCCTTTGATACAAAGAAGTTTCTGGTAAGGACTCAGAGCTATTTTCTGCTTGTATCAAAAAACCGAAGCACAATTTTATGCAAACAAGATCTGCTCATCTCTAATGCATTCTGGACTGTTCGTTCACCACCTTTCAGAAAATTAGAATTTCTGTTTAAACAAAAGATTTTCTTCTCATCATCTATTTATGGCTGACATTGCAGAAGTCATCTCATAACGCAAATCAGAGAGTGAGAAGTAGAGAGTGAGGGGAAAGGGCAGGAGGGGTGCCGAGGGCCACCGAGGTGGGAAGGGGCAATTAGTGGATTTTTAGTCATTCACTTTGTGCCAGCACATCCCCAGGGGAGGACGGAGACGGGGCATGAAGAAGGAGGAAGGGTGGAGGGAGCAAGGAGGGGCTGCTGTGGGGACTTACTGGGCATCCACCCCTGCTCTCTTGCCTTATGCCATTTGGATTTCATTCCAAGATCTACCCTGTCCTCCAAGCAGTCACACCCTCCACCCCCCCCCCCCCCCCGCCCAGGAGAAGCTGCTCCTACCTCTAGCTCCAGAATGCATGTGTAACATCCAAGGGCATCAAAGTTGACTGTGGAGGGAAATTCTGGAGCCAGATGGTTTGGGCTAGAATCCCAGCTTTTCCATGTACAAGCTGTGCAACCTTGACCGAGTAACTCAACCTCTCTGGTCCAGGTTCCTCATCCATAAATTGTGGCTAGGAATTACACCCATCTTATAGGGCTGTAACAGGACCGAGTTAGTATTTTAAAGCGCTTATGAGGCTGGCTGGCACAGAGCGTTTTGTTAAATGAATAAAAGCAGTATCATTCTCTTTACTGGCATTTCATGGAGGAATGAGGAATGGATATGTGACTGTCTCCGGGCAAAGATACAGGAGAGGGAACTGCCCGCACTCCCCTGATTTCTCGTTACGTGAGAAACACACAGCCCATCTGCTAGAGCATCGAGGGGATCGCTACTCCTCACCACGGAAACCTTATTGACTCACTTCGCTCCAACTGACTCAGGTAAGAGTTGGCTAGGGGTTCTCAGTGGGGATCCTGCATACTTGGGAACTCTCGTGACACCAGAAAACTCCTGCCACTTCCTTCCAAATGCAGTGACATTCTCTGACTGCTAACTGTAACCACTGATAAAGGTGGCATAATAATATACTTTGTAGATATTTATATAAACACAGGCTGGGCTTTGCAATTTCCCCTCCATATTCTGGGGTCAATACCATTTTCTTCCAGGTCTCCAACAGGCTTATATGTTCTGACAGGCTTGTAGGCCCTCTGCCCTGGACAACTGATGCCTCCTGAATAAATACGGCTCAGGGCTCAGTACCCAACAGACTTCCCACAAGGTAGCAATGTGGCTGCGGAGCTCCCCCCAGAGCCTCCGTCCTCCTTATGGCCTGCTCCCTTGCAGAAATAGAGCCCATCCTCCCAGCCTGGAATCAGCAGGTGACAAAGCGTTCGGCTTGGTCTGTCCTGGCTGTACGGCCAACTCTGGACCAGGACTGTTACAGGGGGGTTGGGAAAGGGCTCTTTCACGTGACCCACGTAGGTCGCGAGAGGACTTTGCCAGAGTCACGGGGAACACGAGCAGCCGAGGTGATTTCTCGCCAGTTAGTCAGGCTCTCACGCAATAATTCTAACTTACTGCCTGACAGAAACGAAACAGATGCGCACACCTGCACGTGTGTGCACACCTGCTCCCACGCGCACACCTGCCCGCAGCCCCCAGGGCGTGGGCCAACAGCTCAGCTGGGACGCCGAAAGCCTTCAGGAAGTAGATGCGGGCAGCGAGCCCCGGGTTCCTCCCGCCCAGAAGCAGAGCGGGTTCCGGCCTTCCCACGCACCGCCCTCGCCCCTTCCCACTGGCCAGAGCAGGTCACATGACCCAGGTCCCGCGGCGAGCTTGGGAAGGAAGGACACACCCACCCCGAGTCCAGGGTTGGCCGTGGGGGTGACCCCGACCGCGCCGTACGGGGGCGAGGACCAGCCAGCCGCGCTGTGTACGGCTGTACGTGGTGTCCGCGACCTCGGCCGCCCTTCCAGCAGGGCGCTGCCCTCCCCTTGGCCAGGCTGCGGCAGAGCGCGGTGGAACGGACAGCAGGCGCCTTTAAAATACGGATTTCTCGGTCATTTCAGGGACCTGGTACCTTGTTAGCTTCCCTCTCCCTGCTGATCGCTGCGGCTCAGTTACCATGGGAAAGCAGCAGGAAAGGTGGGGGGCTATGGGCCGTCCTACAAGTCAGAGAATTAAGAACAAAGAAAAATGGATTCTAGAAGTAGTACATGCACATGCCCATTATCCAAGTCCGACAATACAGATGTGCGCAAATCAAAGAGATGGATGCGCCCCTCCCCCTTCTCTGACTCCGGGTGGGTGGACACTGGGACCCCCTCCTGCCTCTGCCTCCTTGCTGTCCCCCAGAATCCAGCATCCGAGCCGTCTGCAAGCGTCCATCCTGCGAGTTGTTAGAGTTCCTTCCCTTCCCCCAAGCTGCCAGGTGCCTCCCTGGAGCTTTTGGAATTACAGAGATGGAGGTTTCTAAAAATGTGCCGGGATCTCTTACACTAAGGTGCAAGCTGGCCTGCCTGCGCAAGTCACGCCATGCTGTGGGCTGCCCCTTCCATAGAAGGCCAAACGCCCTTCCTCCTTGTTGATGCCGACTGGCCACGAGCCCGTGTGTCTCCCACCCCACAGTAGTGCCTTGCAGAGCACCCTCTTTCCTATGTTCGTGCCCCCAGTAGGTGACACTGGTTGGGGCGGGGCAATCATGGGTGGGGATGGCCCAGGTCCCAGAGGCCTTTGCTCCAGCACCCGGATCTTCAGTAGGAAGGTCCCAGCCCCCTTCTCTTCTCCTCTCAACCGAGTACCGAGTATTAGAGAAGTCTCTGCCTCAACGGGGTAGGATCATTGAATCGGCCACCACGTGGGATGTTCTGGACGCTTCCACCATCTGCCCCGTTATGGAGAACCCCGGCAGGGGCTGCGCAGCGGCCTGAGCTACAAAGCTGGGGGAACAGCTGATTGGAGAAGAGGAGAGAACCTTATCCCTTGGCCCCGAGGGGCAGACATACCTGGATAGAAATCTCGGCTGACCGCACACTGTGTCCTTCAAGCGCTGGGACTGGGGCCGCTGAATGCCACAGACTGGGGGCCTTGCAACGAATAGACACGTATCCTGTCATATTCTGGAAGCGGAGGTCTGCAATCAGGCTGTCGGCAGGCCCACGCTCCCTCCGGAGCCTCCAAGAGAGAATCCTTCCTTGCTTCTTCTGGCGTCCCGTGGCTCGTGGCAGAACCCCTCGGATCTCTGCCTCCACTGTCGCAGGGTCGTCTCCAGGGTGCTCTGGGTCTGTTTCTTTCCATCCCGTTACGACCCCAGGCGTTGGAGACGGGCCCGACGTGAGCCGGTCTGAGCTCACCTTAACGTGGCCACATCCGCAAAGACTGTTTGCTAATCCGGCCACACTCGCAGGTGCTGGAGGTTAGGACCTCACCATACGGTTTTGGGGCACACCGTTCTACCCACTCTAGTGGCCTGCCGGTAGCCCCCCAAATGGGGCAGGAACAGAGACAGCCGTCCTTCCCCTGGGCGGGCGGGCAGGAGGCGGCACACTGGTGGGCTCGACAAAACGATCAGCTTCCGGAGCGAGCAGAGCAGTGTCTGCAACCTCTGGCTGCAGAAACGAGAGGGTGGAAAGATCTGAGAACAGGAGGGTCACGCTGGACTAACCGGCTGTGTGCTCTGGGGCGGGCCGCTGACCCTTTCTGTGCTCCATTCCCCACCTTTAGAACGGTGATGGGGGACCCGATGACCCGTAGAATCCTTTGTGTCTTTGAGACTCTGGAAGCCTATGACCTCTTCTCTCCACCCCAACTTTGAACTATTGCTTCGTCTATTTATTATGCTATTTTCTATTTATTAATGTTTTTGAGGCAGAGAAGAAGTAAACTGGGCTTTGTCTCTGAGGGGCAGGCTCATGTTTTTTGTATGGCTTCAGGAAAACATGACACGGGAATGCAGTGGAAAGTTCTACTGGAAGGAAAAAAATGTTTTCCTTTATCCTATTTGTAACTGACATTTGCTCAGATTTGGCAACAAGATAAAGTGGGAGGTGGGATGACTTCCGGTCAGATGATCCGGGTTGAATGCCAGCTCGGCCTCTTTGTAACTGTGTGATGTTGTGCAAGTGTATTAATTCATTCAATAAATACTTATTTGGGGGTGTGTGCCAGGCCGTGCCCAGGATTCTGGAGAGTCAGTGGTGAGCAACATGGGGGATTCCCGCCCTCTTGATGCTTACACAGTAGTGGGAGAAAGGTATTAATCGGATAACCACATGGATATCCATATACACCACAAGAGAAACTCTGAAAGGTATGAAAGCAATACCCAAGGATACTGGCAAGGTCTGCAAGATTCGGAAAGGTCTTCCTGATGATGTGATGTTGGGCTGAGATGCATGTATGCATAGGTGTCCACTAAGTACAGCGTGGAGGGGAAGAATAGCATTCCCAGCAAAACAAACAGCACGTGCAAAGGCCCTGGGGTGGAGCGAATCAGCTTGTCCTAGAAACAGCTCTGGGAGGGTTATTTACTCATCTGTCTAGAAACCAAAGAGTACAGCAAAATGCCTAGCTCTCTAGGTCATCGGGAACATCAAATGAAATACTGTACAGAAACGCACCTATCAAGGGCTTCCTCTTTCCAGTCTTGGGAAAGCCAGCAGGGCTCTGGGGTTCCTCAACCTGGGCACAGAAGACTGGGGGATTTAGGTTCTAGGTCCCAAGAAAGCCATTCCTCTTTGCTGCCTCTGTTGCAGGGGGGTCAACATGCCTAATAATCTGTTTATTATTCTATTCTCACCCTGAAGGGCAATGGTTGGTATTATTACTTGGGTCTTTACTTTAGCTTTGAGAATTGGGAACAAGCCCCCCCCCCAAAGCTCTGCACCTCCATGGGCTTACCGCAGTCTGCACACCACCTCCTAGCAGACGATGTTGCTATCCTGTTTCCAGAAAGGGGGCAAGTAAAGCTGAGGCCACTGAATGACTTTCCCAAGTTCCTGGGCAGGGAAACTAGGTCAGCCTCCTGAGGGTGTGACCCGTGCACAGAATTTGCACTCAGAACCAACACCGCCCCCCCTCTTTGGGTTTCATGCTTTGTTGTCACCATCTTGAAATTCTTAATAGCTCTTGAACAAAGGAGCTTGCATTTCATTTGGCACGGGGTGCCCCCCGCCAATGATGAGGCAAGTCCGGCTGTTAGAATAGGAGCTTCAAACCAGAGCTGCTCACCCCAAACCCAGAGCCCTCGCGCCTTCCCCAGGGCTGTTTCTAAAGCACACATCTGGCATTTCCCAGTTCGGCCCCCAACATGGCTCTCCGCTCCCTACGGGGTGAAGCACCTTATTTCCTAATGCAGGGACTCTTGGTTTAAACTAAGCGCAGCTGCCCTCCGGTAGCCGATGTCAGCTTCAGGTGGACCCACAGTGATTCAGCAGTTACGCATCCCAAACTGATCACCACGATGGACCCCGCTACCCTCTGAAACCGCGCACAGTTGCCGCGTATTAACGGTATCCCCTGTGCTGGATATCACGTCCCTGGAACTTACTTGTTTTATAACTGGAGGTTTGTACCTTGCGATCCCCTTTGCTCCCCTCCTCTCTGGCAACCGCCAGATCGTTCTTGGTATCTACGAGTTTGTTTTGTTTGGTTTATTCTTTTAGATCCACATATAAGTGAAATCACACAGTATTTCTTTCTCGTCAGACTTACTTCACTTAGCATTATAGCCTCTATGTGCATCGGTGTCGTCGTGAATGGTAAGATTCCATTCTTTTTTTTATAGCTAATACTCCAGTGTGTGTGTGTGTGTGTGTGTGTACACAGAGATGTGGCCTAGTTTTGTTTTTTTTTAAGATTTTATTTATTTATTTTAAAGATTTTATTTGCGAGAGAGTGAATGAGCATGAGAGTGGGGTGAGGGGCAGAGGGAGAAGCAGACTTCCCTTTGAGCAGGGAGCCCGATGTGGGACTCGATCCCAGGACCCCGGGATCGAGACCTGAGCCAAAGGCGGACGCTTAACTGACTGAGCCACACAGGCGCCCCTGTCTGTCTCTGTCTGTCTATCTATCTCTTCTTTATTCATTCATGCACTGATGGACGGTAAACACCAGGAGGAGAGGTTAGGGAAGAACACTGAGGCTTTGGCAATAAGCCCAGAGCAATAAAAGCAGCCTCTCTGTGGGTGGGGCCCCAGGACTGCTGTGGGTAAAAGTTTTCCAAGTGGTTCTACTGAGCGGCCAGGCTGGAGCCCCGTTGGTGGAGGGCCTGGCATCGTTCCTGGCACTCAGTGGGTGTTTAATAAATGCCCTCTTTTTGGAGCCATGAGTTGACTAGAGGGCTCAGGCTAAAATGAGTCTTGAGCAAGAAGAGACTCATCCCGGATTTCAGGTGCGTCAGAAGAGGAGCTCAGAGTTTATCAGGCAAAGGGGGCGGGGTAGTCTACCAAGGACCTGGGGTTGGCTGGAGAAGGGCTGCTTCAGTGGGGAGGAGGGAGAGAGTGGGAAAGACTTGGAAATGATGTACATCTTCCCAAATTGAGTGTTTGGTTCACTCTTTGCCTAGAAATAGCACCCAGTTCTGTCTTGGCAACTGTTATCCCCCATTCATAATTCCAGCATTTTGATGAGCAGATTAATTTCAACTCTGGTCTTAGTGGAAGGCCTATGACCCAGGCTTGGCTAACTGGATCATTCTCTTTCTCAGCTACTGTGACTGGCTATGGGATGGGCACATACCCCAAGCCAGACTAATGAGATGCGGCCCCAGGATGTCTGTGGGAACCCTGACCCAGGGCAGCTCATTTTTGAGGGGGTTCGATGCAATCTGGAACTGCCGGTCGTCATTTAACCATGGTGGCAAGGGCCAACACAGAGGATGGCAGAACTGACTGGTGTATGTTTGAGCACCTGGATTCAGCCATGCCTGAATCTACCCCCAAACTCCTTACAGGAGTCCACAAATGACCTTACTTGCATCAATGAGTTGAAGTAGATTATGGGTCACTTGCAGCTAAAAGCATGCTGACAGTAGGACTCTAAGTATCCTGGACACGCTTCCCTTAGTTCCCGACTCACCCACAGAGATCCGTATAGAGCTGAACCACCAATCCACAGTGAGAGGGAACATATATGCTCAAGGGGCAGACGGTTCCCGAGTCTCAGGTAGTCTGAGAAAGTCCTGAAGATCTTTCTCCCCCATTAGAGCAACTGTAGACCTTTAAGATGGACTAGTCGGGTTCCATTTTTTCTCTGACCACAGATTTCCAGTAACTCACATATAGCCGAGCATCAGATATTTGCTGAGTATCATCTGCTTTCTGCCAGGCACTGTGTTGGGCACCGAGATTGCAAAGATGATTATGTTTATAGGTCAACCCAGAAAAGTCAATGCAGCGAGTCATTTTTAGAGTAGACTAGTCTGTAGACTACAGAGTATGGGAGCATTCTTTATCTTGGGGCGCCTGCCTTCAGCTCAGGTCATGGTCCCGGAGTCCCGGGATAGAGCCCCATATCGGGCTCCCTGCTCAGCAGGAAGCCTTCTTTTCCCTCTCCCACTCCCCCTGCTTGTGTTCCCTCTCTCGCTGTGACTCTGTCAAATAAATAAATCTTGAGAAAAAAAAAGATATTGGCACATCTCAGTGGGTGCCTAGAACCTTCCTCTCCTGCAGCCTCATTCTTAGAGTTCTGCCAAAGGATGGGCTTTGTCCCAACTGAAAGATAGCAATAGCCAGTGTAAATCCATCAACTCCCTGGTTAGAGCAATATTCAGTATAAGAAATTCAACTTGAAGCCTGAAATGCAGGTCAGGAAGGCAGAGAGCAAAGCACTGTGGCAGATGAACAGAATAGAGAGGCGGTGTGTGTGCGCATGCACGCGAGAAGGGCCACTGAACCTTTTTTTTTTTTTTTGGGGAGCAGCTTTTTATCCACTCTTCGTTGTTACTCGGTCTCCTGTTCCTAACTGTGGCAGCGTTGTCCCTTACACAGAAGCAATGAGGGCCATCGTACGTGTGTTCACTCGCCGCAAACAAGGGACCTCCCAGGCTGCTCTGTGATCCCGGCGCCAACAAGTGGGACAAGGCAGCTCGAGCTTAGAAGAAATCCCCATGTGATCTGGTTTGCCTACTCACAAGTGGAGCTGCTTACTTGGTTCTAGAAAGTTCCAGCCAGCGTTCTTGTGGGCCCTCTGCCTACCACCTACATACCTGCCCCCCACCAGGACTTGTGCCCCGAGCCCAAGGGGACTGGAAGATGAATCAGCAAAGTCCCAAGAGGCCCCCTGCATCTCTCAGGGGGAGACAGACACAGGGCAAGGAACTTGAGAATGCGGTGTTAAAATGTTGGAAATACCTCGGGCATCACCAGAGGAGGAGGCTCCAGCTCTTGGCGAGAACCGAGGCTAGTTTTGTCTTACAAGGATAGATGACTTGGGTCTTACTGGTTGAAGAGGACGTTACCAGGCAGAGATGGGTTGAGGACACATTTCAGGGGCGACGGACGAACAGGGAAACGGGTGGGTGGCAGCGGGTCAAGTTCCGATTCCAATTCCAACACGGGGATTTTTCCACACCAAGCAATTCTCTGACATTAGCTGGGCGTCCCGCAATTCAACTCAATTCTGACCCGAGCTACCCCGAGATGGGACAGGGTCAGATCCCACAGGTGAGGGCTCAGTCCTGCAAATCTGCCCTTCAAGCCCATTGCCAAGTCCACGCTGTCAGCTGTGCGTGTGACCTACCCGCTACAAACCAGGGCCTCCCCAGACCCCCTCCTTGTCCGATTAATTTGCTAGAGCAGCTCAAAGAACTCAGAGAAAC
>JAPYYM010002490.1:0-12217 GCA_028534135.1 Potos flavus
CCCTTCCCTGCCCTGCCCGCTTGGAAATCTCCATGAAGATTCAGATAACACATTCCATCGGAAGCCTTGCCTACCATTGTAGTCTGTAGCAAGTGATTCACTGGGCACTTTTCTTTTTTCCAAAAAATTGAGATGAAATTTACATAGCATAAAATTAACCAGCATAAAATATAGAGTTCAGTGGCATTTCTACAATCTAGATTTCCAAGCCTCAACCTAGTCCTATTGCATTGAAAGCTCTGGTATTGGAAACAGAAATCTACGTTTTAAATAAAGTTCCCAGATAATTCTTGCATATGCCAAAGTTTAATAATCACCGCGCTAGTATCTCGACTTTCTTTCTGTTAGTGCACAGCTATTTCTTTTTGTGTCTCTTGACTTATAAGCTGGAGACCGTGAGCATCTGTATAGAGATAGGTAAAGCAGTAGATATTGATGTATACGCATGTAGGGAAAAAATATATATGCATATATGTAATCATTTTATGACCATGCTGAATAAATTATAACAAATGCCAATAAGAAGATAGCAAACTGCAAAGCTCGGTGCATAAGGAGGAGGTGGGAAAAACTCCCCTCCGTCTCACCCCGCTGTCAGTGTGAGCCCGTAGCCAGCAAGCAGGGCCTCAGCCCTCGCTGGAACCTGAGCAATGCTCTCAGCTGGGGATTTATTCCTTTCACTTTCTAGCACCGGCTGGTGCTGACTGTTGCCAGGAAGAAACAGTCTCGGGCAACCCTGCTGCTCCGGCCTCAGAAGATCAGAGATACGATCGAGGTGGGGAGATGTCTGTTTGCAGTGCTTTCCAAAATCCCACGCAGGGATGTCGCCGAGCTGAGCCCGCAGGCCCGGGATGTTGGCAGCTCCAGCGTGGCTCCCTGGACGTGGTGTGTGGGGACCGTCTGATGTCGAGGTTCGGTTTCTGTCTCAGGAGCCCCATCATCTGGCCGTTCTCCATCCTCAACCAAGGACCTGCTGCCTTCTGGGAGCCCGCGGGGTGGAAGTAGGAGAAGGAGGGGAGGAGGGTGACAGCTGGGGCTGGGGGCTGGGGGGGGGGGGTGGGAAGGGCCCATCTCCAAAAGCCATGGATTAATCTTGAAATAGGAATGCTTTCGTTTCTTTGCAAACTGGAGTACCATGTGGAAAAAATCACAGCAGGCATGCCACGGGCAGGGGAACACAATGGGGAGGAGCATCGGACTCACCCGGAACCTGGTTCAAATCCCGACTGTGTCACTTCCTGGCTGTGTTACCTGGAATGAGTTTCCTGCCCTCTCTGAGCCCTGTCTTTGTCCATAAAATAACACCTGCCAGAATTTCTCTGGATGCTTTAAATTACATAATATCCGTGAAAGGCTTTGTTCAGTGCTTGGGGGAAAAAAGAAAACATCCGATCGATACATGCTAATTACCTCCAGGAGCATCTCTCTCCTTGAAAGGACAACTTTGTTTTACATGGTTGTAAAGCGCCCAAGCAAGGCGTGGTGGAAATGTCTCCGAAAACATAATCAGAGACCCAGGCTCCATTTTTGGAACGCTCATCTTGGAATCTGGGGCGGGCCCCTTCCATTCCTTTTTCTGCAAAGGCAGGGAAGAATTTCACGGGGTTAGGAGGACCCTGGGCCAGAGCCTTTCAAGGGTCCGGCCGCTTGATCTTTAAACCCCTCCTGGCATTGTTAGCCCTTTTCTCAGATGAGTTGCACTGAGGCTCAGAGAGATGAAATTAGTCGCGTAAAGCAAAGGAATGCCAGGATGTCCTGGGGTTCCAACCGGGTGTGTCGGATACCTCTACCTAAGCTTTTTCTACCTTCTCTTTACCTTCCAGTATAAAGATAGCAATCATCACCACCACCGATGTATTGCTTTCCCTGTGCCCTATGCCCTGTGCCGGGGACAGCCTTACAAACTTGACACTGTGCCTCTCCTTGATTCCTCACCCAGATGAGGACATTGAGGCTTAGCTACCGAGTGGAAGTCAGGGTTTGAACCTGGGACTGAGTCTAAGCCCTCGGCTTCTCTCCTCTCTCCTTTCCCTCAGCGACTCACGCAGGGGTTCAGACAGCCTCGAACATACTAGATGGATAAGTAGAGGCAAGAAATGGTAGCATCTCTCGTCCTTCCTGGACGCCGGAGAGGAGGGAGTAACAGATGCCTGCGGAGGGAGAGGAACGTGCGGTTTATCCCATCTTTGCCGCGGCTCTGACTTTTTTCTTACTTAACCAGCTACCCCTCCTGCTTTCCCCAGTCACACCAGTTAGTAACGAGACCAGAAGCTTACACCATAAATAAGTTGCACAAATTTCACAGATGCCCCCCGGGAAACCGGAGCCGGGAAATGGCTCAGCATATGTCTAAATGGTTAATTGACTTAATTGCTGGGAGTTGGGCGATTAGCTCACTTGATCCACCCCAGTGGCCACAAAACGTCCTTAATGGTGGTTCGGTTTATTTGTATGTTAAGCTCCAGTTACTATTACGGGGAACTTTTCAATTGCTGATTACCTCATAAATACATAATCATAGTCGCGGGAGAAAAGAAGTCTGACAGGCTCCCATGAAAGGCTTTTCAAGGAACCATCAAAGGCACTGTTCATTCACTCCCTTGGAAGTTGTTTATTGAGCACCTACTATGTGCCAAGTCTTCTAGGAGGCCCTGGATCTAGAGCTCCGAGCAAACCAAAGTCCCTGCCCTCGCGGGGCGTACGTTCTAGCAGGAGGCAGAGAGCGAATGAGTAAATACATACATGCGCACAATAATTTTAGATAGGGACTCCAAAGAACATAGAACAGAATGGTGGAATGGCCTGGAATGGGTGGGGAAAGACTTTGCTTGGGCAAGCGTAGTCAGAGGAGGTCTCACTGGGGACTGGCCTTTGGGCTAAGACATAAACGAGAAGTAGAAGTTGCTTCTGCCAAGACATATGGAAACAGTCAGTGCTGGAGGCGGGGACATGAGCAAAGGCCCTGTGGTAGGAACGAGTCTACCCAGCTTGAGAAAGAGGACAAAGGCCAGCATGCCTGGGGTACAACGTGCAAAGGTGATGCTATTTTTAGCATGACAGGTGGAGATGGGCCATACAGGCTCATAGCAAGGAAACTGGGTTTTTTGTTTGTTTTTCCTAAGTGCAATGGAAACTCATTGCATGATTTGACCTACGTGTTAAAAGATCTGGCTGCTGGGTAGAGAGAGAGTGGGATTATGGGGTTGTGGTTGGGGGCGGTGGAAAGAAGGGAAACTGGGTGACCAGGGAGGAAGCATCTCCTGCCATCTGGGCTAACACGAGATGACTTGGAAGTGGGTGATAGTGAGGTAGGTGGGGAAGTGTGGCTATTTGTGGGTACCTGTGGGAAGTCGATAAGAATATGCACAGACCCCCACGTGTGCGGTTGGGATGATCAGGGTGCGTTTAAGTAAGACGATGAACAGCTGGCGAGGAGCAGTTAAGCGGGAAGAGTCACTTTCTTGCAAAGAACCACGGGCTCCAGTGAAAGGGATGGGACTGGAGGGCAGGAGGCCAGCGGGGAAGGGATTGCTGAAATCTAGACAAGACGTGACAGTGGCCTGGGCTGAGACAGGCCGTGACCTGGCACACGGTTACCATTATGAGGTTTAACCTAACACAGGATGGAGCGTCCAGCGGCAGATTGACTTTGGTCAAACCCATGTCCCCCAAGACCCGAAAATACAGGCTTCCGGTCTGTCGTATCCCAAATTATCACCAGTGGTCCCATCTTAATCCCTTCTGAAGTTGGATGGAGGTAAGGGAGGTCGGATCAAAATTAGAATTAGATCAAGCAGAAAATAATCTTCGGTCTGGGTTGCGCTGATAAAAAAAAAAAAATAGGCAGAATTCATAATTAGCATATAAAACTGTTTATGTTTGTGATTATATGCTGCCGCCACCTCAGGTCCCGGCAGCAAATGACTTCATTGCTTTAGCCTGGAGCTGGGGCACGGGGAGCAGGAGGGGCTATCTGTTTTGGGATGGAGGGAAGGGAGAACAGCGCCTCTCTCTACTGCTTCCCCAATTGGGTTCTGGGCATTGCCTTGGCTTCTGCACCGGCTTCTGCTGCCCATGGTAACGTGTGCCCTTAGCCTGGTCCACTTATCAGAAGCTAGAGGTAAGGCTGCCACTGGAAATCTTGGAGTTCAATAGCATGAGTCAGGTTTGGGCAAACCGGTGTGAGGAAGGGGAGGTGGGGAAGCAAGGAGATGCCGGTTCAGAGGCAATAGACATCAGGGGCGGGCATGTCTATAGTCTAGCTACTCTCGTGCATTATTGCGTCAGCCCCATGAGCCGGGACGCCCTAAGAGAACCAAATCTTGCCAACTTGCTCAGCCACCTATCCCCAGTGTTTCGTGCCTGGCACGGAGGAGGCACCTGTCCAGGAGCAAGCAAGTGGGTCCCGAGGGGAAGGACACCACTGTGGGGTTCCCATACTGGGCCCTTGGATCCTAACCCTACTGGTGACCTCTGGGAGATGGTGTGGAGCCGAGTGAAGAAGAGAGCTAACATATGCCTATATCAACTATATTCATTTACTCTAAATGAAATCACATGATACGTGGCCTTTTGTGGCTGTCTTCTTTCACTTAGCATCGTGTTTTCAAGGTTCCCGCGTGTTGTGGCGTGTGTCCGCACCCCATTCCTTTTTAGAGCTGAATGATATTCCACGGCATAGATACATTAGATCTGGAACCTATTGGTTATCCATTCCTCGGTGGCTGGACATCCGAGTTGTTTCCATGTCTCAGCTCTTGCGCAAAGTGCTTGTTTTACCCAAGGTGTTGGCTAGACCTACATTTTCACTTCATGGGGTATATCCCTGGGAGCGGAATGGTGGGACCATATGACAACTCTGTGGTTGACCTTTTGAAAAACAGCCAGACTGCTTTACAAATGGTGTGCGTTTCATATTCCCGCCAGCCACGTATAAGCATTCCCAATACCTGTTTTTGATTACAGCCATCCTGGTGGTTGTGATTTGGATTTTCCTAATGACTAATATTTTCATGTTCTTCCTGGCCATTTGTATATGTTCTTCGGGGAAATGCCCGGGCAAACGCTCTGCTCTCTTGTTCATTGGGTTATTTGTCTTTCGATGACTGAGTTTAAAGCATTTTTATATCTTCTAGATACAAGTTCCTTATTAGACATGGAATTTGCAAGTTTCTCCCATTCCGTGGGTTAGTGTTTCCCTTTGTTTATTCTGTTGCATTTCCTTTGGTTTCTCAGAGTATAACTGACATGTGATTTTCTATTAGTTTCAGGTGCATAACATAATGATTCAACGTCTGCACGCTTTGTGAAATGATCCCCACAGTAAGTCTGGTTGCCATCCATCCTCGTGTTTCCACTTTCTTGATGGTGGCATTTGCAGGCATGAAAGTGTCTAGTTTTGATGAAGTTTAATTGTCTGTTTCTTTCCTTGTCTCTTGTCTCTTGTGTGTCAGTTCTAAGAAACCAACTTAAGTCTTACAAGTCGACCCATGAGCCACTGAGGTTAGGTTTTTTTCTTTTGCATGTGGATATCTATGTGTCCCTAGCACCATTTGTTGAAAAGACTATTTTCCTCATTTAATAGCTTTGACATCTTTCTCAGAAATCAATGGGCCATAGATGTTTATTCTGGAGTCTCGATTCTATTCCATCGATCTACATGTCTATCCTTGTGCTGGTACCGCGCCATCATACCCTTCGTAAGTGATGTCAAATCCTGCCTCTAAATACTATTTTTCCCGCCATGTCTAATCTCCCAGATTAGACCACAAGTGCGTACCCACAGTGGTATGGGACATTGTCTTGACCGTGAGTCATGATCTAACTTCTTTCATGCTGTGTGGCTCTGGCTCATTTACTTAACCTCTCTGAGCCTGTGTTTCTCAGAGCTTTATTTGTAAAAATAAGGATAGTGCCATCTTCCTTCCTACCTCCCATCCTTCCTCCTCTCTTCCTTCTCCTTTGAAGACAGAGGCTGTGCCTCATTTATCACTGTATCAGCACAGTGTCAGACACAGAGTAAACAGTGAGTGTGCATTTGCGGAATGAATGAGCGCCTGTCTTGCTGGAGAACAGGGAGGACGCAGATTCCAATGTACTCACGCCGCGGGTTCTAAATAAACAATGACTTGTTGGCAGCTGAGAGATCGGGTTTCCTGGGCCTGCTCTGCCTTGTTTGGAAGGCATTAACCTCTTCCTCATGCCTCTGTCCTGCCTCTAGGCTGAGAGCTGCCTGCCTCCTTCCCTGCAAACCGGGAGCCTTAGATCGTGGGGCAGAGGTTCTCAAACCTTCTGGGTTCATGGCACCCTTGGTGTTCCAGAATCGTTTCCCCAAAAGAAATCCTTCATCGTTCTGTTTATGATGAGGTGCAAAATTGAAAGACATTTATGGCCTAACAACTCGGTACCAATTCGAAAAAACAACCCGACATAAGTTGATAGAATAGTATTTTTATTTCAGTCTTAAATAGGCAGTAATTTATTATTGAGATGTGTCTGCCTGTTGGATTCTGCACAGCTTCTGAAACCTCAGCATTGGGTTGGACTCTGCCACCCTCATTTCCTGTTCCACATTGATTTGGGCTCTGGCCTTGCTTTTTTTCCCAGCAACCACCGAAAACCCAGCATCACTGAGAGAGGACATGACATCATCGAAAGGAATGTGGTGTGCTCTCCTGCTGCGACAGCGAATGACCTCAAGCTGGTAGTTCATGCGTCGTTCGAGGGATGTCAAGTATCTGACAGTTACCTTGGAGATGAAAAATCCTCGCGGCTGTTCCTGTGAGTTCCGGCGAGTCTCCTGTAGCACCCCAGGGTGCCTCGGCACACAGTTTGGGAAACTGCAGTCCAAGAGGAAAGGCCACATGAAGCAGCTTTTGTAAACTCCCCTGGAGTGCCAGCCCTACCGTAGGGATTCCCCCGCGTGACCTTGAGCCAATCGCTGCTCATTCTGGACCTCAGTTTCCCTTCCCCCACCCCGCAAAACCGGACCTCTGCGGGCACCGACACCATCAGCATTAACATCATCTTCAGTGCGATTTAATAACGAGGGCCCCGCATGCGCCAGACTGCCCTGGAGGAGTCGTCCCTGCAACCCCCCTTTATAAAGGCTCCAGGGGTGTCAGTACCCTGAGCATCGTGAGCCAAAGGTGGCATCTTTCGCTTTGGCCCTACTCCTGCCTTGGAGATTCTTCCCTGCCGCGGTGGGTAGGAAACGCTCGAGGAGGAGTAATCAAGGGGACCTACAGCCTGGGGACAAATTGCACATCACGTGTGGACCCTGCAGGAGCAGGCCCCTGTCTACTAGCAACCAGAGTCTGTGCGGCCAGCTCCTGTGCCTTCAGCTAAAACGCTCAGCAACTGCAGCCTCTGTGGGAACTGGCAATCGAAGCCTGCTCAGAACAGAGCTGCTAATAATTGCAAACTCGTGGGGAGTGGGGGGCGGGGAGGCTTCATTTTTAAAAAAGATTTTTATTTATTAATTTGAGAGAGAGCGCACGCGTACGCGTGCACATGCACCTGAGTGGGGGAGGGGCAGAGGGCGAGAGAATCTCCAGTAGACTCCCCACGGAGCACAGAGCCCGATGCAGGGCTCGATCTCATGACCCGGAGATCATGACTAGAGCTGGAATCAAGAGTCAGATGCTTAACCGACTGAGCCGCCCTGGCGCCCCAGGGAGGTTTGTTTTGGGGCTCATTTACAAAGACTGAAGTATTTTGATTTTCTTTGACTTTATTACATTGAAAACCTTCAGCAGGCTTCTCACTGTCTTAAGAACAACGTGGAAACGTCTTTGTGCGTTTTACGAGCCCCCCCATTTATTTATTATTTATTTATTTATTTATTTATTTATTTATTTATTTATTATTACAGTCCACAATCCCAGACCCACCCTCCCACTTTTCGATGAAGTTGTGATGGACCTGCTTCCGTATGGAACGGTAATGGAAAACAAGCCCTTTGCCAGGCACCGTCCCAGGCACTGGGGATGTGGCGGGAAACGAAAAGGACGCAGTGCCTCCCCTCACAGAGTTTCTTGTCTGAGAGAGAGAGGAGAGGGTGGGCGGGAAGGGAGAATGGCTGAGCCTAAAGTTTAGCACACAGTCTTGCAAATACCTACAGCGCTCTACTTGCAGTGGATGCTACGAAGAAGCACGGGCATGCTGAGACCTAGTCCCACAATGCTCCCAGGGGCCCCGTCCCTGCCTTATCACGCAGGACCATAATTACTTTTCATTGAGGCAATTACACACTTGTCTTGATAGTCGATGCACCCCTCACACAGCCCTGGCATATAGTACGTGTTTGATAAACACAAGCGTCAAAAGAGAAGGTCCTCAGTGTAGTGGCAATACAAAAGACGAAAAGGAAATTACAAGGCTACCACACACACACATACAACACACACACACGTGCACACGTATCTACGAGATGTCACTTTCCCACATTTATCACGTGCACTGGCGTGCTTTGTTTCTCTTTTGAAGAACTGGTTCGTGTCCTACTCACCATTGTACTTCCTTTCCCCCAGCTTTCCCCCATAGAACGTGTTTAATCTTGTGTGCCGGTTCCCATCCATTGATAGCGCCTGCCTGGGAGTGCTTTCCTGCAAAAACTGCAAAGAGGAAGTCGAGCTGGGATTGATTGATGATGTCTGCCCTGGACAGGGAAGTAGGGATTTCAGAGAGGAAATCCGCTTGGGGGGACAAGGTGCAGAGTTTAGCTATCAGAACCGTGCACAGACACAGCCGCTGGAAAGCCAGAGCAAGGGACGGAAAACCCTTCTCAGATGGTTTGGCATAAAATTCTGTCACATCGGATGGTGACAACATGGCCTGATCAGAGTCTTCCTCTCTTAGGAGGTATGTGTGTCAGATGTACAGTGAGAAATGGTTGCCAGAGCTTCTGTGACATCCCGTGGGGCCAGTCCCTGATTCCCTCTCCTTAAAGCATCCAGGATGTTCTAGAAGAGCCGGGGCCAGGAAGAAAATGACAGTGTGTTGGTCTCGTTCTCCTGGAAACAGATGCTGAGGCCAGGATTCCTAGAAAAGTGAGTGGGGAGATGTAGTGGGAAAAACAGCCATAGATAATATGTGAATGAATGAGCATGGCTGTGTTCTAATAAGACTCTATTTACAAAAGCAAGTGGAGGGCCAGATGTAGCCCATGTAGCTGGATGCAGCTGATTCATAATCCAAGTCTGGGATGATGTTTGCATAATTTGGACACTAGCTCCAATCCACTATCTATGACTGCCAGGAGTAAGAACTCTTTCTAGAGTCTGAGACCTGCCTCGGGTTCAACACAAAAGAGAGTGACTATTGATTAGTGATGTCTGCCCCGGCCCAAGATAGGAGATAACAGCACATATACTGCACCTTTTAGATCTACAGCCTCAGTAAATCTCAGCAATCAGAAAGACTTCAAGCAATATGGTACGGATAGCCTCTGGTGTTATGAGTAGGGCTCATCTGGGAAACCCAGCCTCTTCTCAAGCAGATGGCAAACTTCTGGGACTTTCAGATGCTGTGCCTTTGCTGGGATGGCTCCATTCACCCCCTAGACTATGAGTGACTTGAAGATAGAAATGGTGCGCCTTGTTCTTTGTTTCTCCAAGCCTGTGGAGGCTGGCATAGTGTTTAATGAATGTCCCTTATAAATATGAATGAATGAATGAATGAATGAATGAATTGGAGATTCACAGAGACAACTAACATATCCTGAATGCCTACTATGTGCCAGGTTAAAACATGTGCATATCTATTATCACATGTCCGATGCAAAAGTCATATGAAGCAGGAACCCTCAAGTCCATTTTTCAGACTAAATGGCTTTCTAAATATGACATATGCTAATAATAGCAATGATGGCTGATGGCGGCCACCTCTTACATCCACGGGCTGGGCATCACGCTATGTATTTGCTTACACCCTTACATGAAATCTACAAAAGGGAGAATGTCTTTAACTCCCATTTTATAAACAGGGACATCGAGGCTCCAAAGGGGTGGTCACTGGCCTGAGATGACACTTGGGGAACATTGCTCAGCCAAAATGGGGCAGCAGACTCACTGTCTGCCTTGGAGGCTCACGATCGTTGCACTGAATCACGGTGCCGGCTGCGTGCTGGGTCTTGCATGAAGAGATGGAGGGACGCGGCGGGAATGGCCCCGACCGATTCGGCTGGGACAGGTCACAGGCTGAGCAGGACAGGGCAGCAGGGGCAGGCGAGCGTGGGCAGGGGCGGGCTGTGCCTCCACCCGCGAGGTCCCACCCCAGCTCCTTCGCAGCAGCAGGCTGGGAGCCCTGATGTGCCCGGCGCCCCTGTGATTGGCAGCCTGCAGATGGCGGGGGGTGCCTTGGAATTTATTACCCAAGCATGCCTTTCTGAGGGGGCCTCACTGCCTGACACTGCTTTATCGGAAAGCTGGGAATGGTTAGCTGAGCCCATCTGTTAGCCAAAGAGGGGAGCTCAGTGGGTGGGGAAGTCTGCAGAGTCATTTAAAAGGAATTTCTCTGATGCTGAGGCCAGGCTGGAAGGTTATCTGTCCGTGGGCCCGTGGGCTGCCCGGTTGGGGGGCTCGGGGTCTCTGGAGGTGGTGTGTCTGGATTTGGTGGGGAGCTTTCCTTTCTCATTCTAAACCGAAAACGGCCGGGACCCTTCCCCCTTCAGAGCAGCAACTTTAACTCCGCGGTGATCCTTCGTATCTAAATCCACCATGTTAGCATCGTCAGTGTCTCGACGAAGAATATGGGACAGATGGGGATAAATGCGGCAATCTGAATTAATACCAGGGTCGCTAATGAATCCAGGAGCCGGGAAATAATTAGGAGAAGTTACTGCTCCTGCCATGGCGACGCTGTGGGTTAGATGCTTTCTTCTCTCTCCCCTCCCACCGGCCAGGGCGCCCCGGAAAAAGGCTGCGCACCCACCCGGGGCATGTAGGTCTCCAGACTCGATGTTGGGTTCAGGCTCTGGGGTATTTAGGACAGGCCGCTGAACGGCGGGCAGGGTCAGGAGAAGGGCACCTCCTCCACTGGGCATCCGAGGTTCGTCCGTGCTTGGGAGCTGGGAGACCTGGGTTCAAGTGCAGACTGGGGTGCGTGGTCCTGGGGACATGGGGTTCCCCTCCTCTGGTGCTCAACACAGATAAACCATCGTAAAGGGGCCCTGGCTTGCTTTCTGCTCTGGGGCAGACACGTGCTAAGCAGTTTACATATAACATCTCATTTAATCTGCCCCCCACCTCCAGCCCTGGAACCCTGCGTATCCCCATTTGTCTGAGGAAAACTGCTTTAGGATCTCGTGCAAGGATGCATAGTCGACACCCAGAAATCCAGCGCAAAGATCTGAGCCCCTGATCACACCACTCCACTGACTTTTGCCACAAAGATCAGGATAATCTTTGATGTTCCTTCCAACGCCCTGACACTTGGAAGCTTGCAGGATTCTAAGTGCTTGGGATAAGGAGAGAGAGCGAGAACAAGCTATTTTTTCCTAACTGGCTGTCTGATAAGCCCGGGCCCCTCTTCTATGTGATCATGCGCTTGACTCCTTTCGGAAACTTAACACCGTTGCAACTGAATAATTAAGTGAGGATTTAATTGTTTAATGGCTATCTACCTTGCTAGACCAGAGGTTCTACAAAGGTACCATCTATTTTGCTCGTTGCTGTGCCCCCTTGGGCACATTATATATGCTCAATGAGTACCGAATGAATGAATGAATGAGTGGATGGATGGATGAATGAATGAATGGATGGATGAGTGAGTGAATGAATGAAGCGGGGAGGTCAGGCTCAGCCCCAAGAAACAAGTGTCCCGCGGCTATGTGACCCCCGGCAGTGGCCATTTGGTCCTGCCCGAGCTTCCCAGGCAGAGGCAGAGAGAAGCAGGCTCCGTGCTCAGCATCCTCGCAAGGGCATCCGGCACTGACAGGGCTCCTCCGGCGTAGGGCCTCGGGGCCATGTCCAATGCCGACTCCCGCTCCCGCCTGCCCCCCTCGTGGGAGCAGAGCCGCGGCAGCCGCTTCACACCGACACGCCTGAATGGCGACCAAGACCGTCTGGGCATCATGTGACCACTCGCCTGCCGGGGGTGGGGGGGGGTGCTGGAGGCCGCCAAGGGGGTCGGGGGTCACCTCTGCGGTGAAGTCATGTACCTGGCGGAGACCGTGTTTATGGAGAATGACTCAAGGAACAAAGAGTTCTTCATTTCT
>JAPYYM010002491.1:0-12212 GCA_028534135.1 Potos flavus
AAAAGTGTAAGATCAAATGTGGGGGAATTTGACAACACTTTGAACTTACCCAAGTACTCTTAGGGATGGCAGTAATATTTACACATGGATCGCTGGATTATATGCAGGAGTTGGTTCACTATTGTGTTAACATAGAGGGATCCTTTTTTCTCCTTTTATCCCCCAGATTTGACTACTTTCTGGAAGGGCTACTCCAGCAATTGGCTATCAGGCAGTTCAATTCTAGTGGAGGTTGATTCCCCAAATTTTATTTTAATTTTTGTTTCTTATTGGGGTGTAAATGACATATTATTTTCTGTAAATTTAAGGTGGTCATGTTTATTTGGATACATTTTATTTTATATGTATGTATGTGCATGTGTGTGTGTGTGTGTATATACATACATACATATATATATATATATAGAAAATATACTTGATAACCACCTAGTATTAATATCTCCATGATGTCACATAATTATTATTTGTATGCCTCATTGAATGTTAGTGTTGCCATTTTTGGTTCTGGCTGACAATCATCAATGCTGAGGGTTCAATGTTCTTCATATTCCCCATAATTGTGTGAAAATTTTTCTGAAAGTAACAGGATTGCCTCATCAGCTTTGGTTTTGTAGTTCTGTTCTCACCTAGTATTTGGAACATTGGATGAATAACTTCCCAGAGTGTGTGGTGTGGACACTGTAGGCAGTAGAGACTGCCTTAGAATGGAGATACTTTTTCCCCAGTTTAAACTCAAATGAGGCTATTTTCTCTGTGCATACTCCCAGGCTTGGCTATCAGGTATTTCAGTCATGATAGATGTTGCTGTCATACACTTTACTATAGTAGTGGTATCTGAGCAATAATGAAGCTGCTGAAGTATCTTGTAATTTCAGCCTCTGTGTTTCTTTGTACCTGCCATGTATCCTTGCACCTGCACCCCAGGATGTATGTGTGAGTATGGATTTATCTCCACTCACCTAAGGAAACTAAGGCATAGAGTGGTTAAAGAAATTTAACAAAGGAAATATTTTGAAGCGCTAGACCCTGAATTTGAACCCCAGCTTTTTTGTCACTTCTACTAGTCAGTGTTTGATTGCTCTTAATAGAAAACACTCTGTTAATAGCACAGAGATTAATTGGAGAGTTAGAGGCTTTTAAATATTGTCCGTATAGGGCCTGGAGATATAAGCGTATTCGTGGCCTCTCAGAATGATTATTACATACATCAGAATTGGCCCCTAAGGGGAGTTGTCACTGCTGCCACAGTTGAGGAGTGGGAAAATCAGTATATTTTCAGTGCAATTGTTGGCTTTATGCTTAGGGTACATTAGTTGCCTACCAAAAGGAGGAAAGTCTACCAGAGTTGTTATCTCAGTGAAGATATTTCTTCAGCTGGATCCATAGCTCCAAATCAAGCCTGCCTTACTCCACATCTCTCTACATTTAAAGTGGCTTTAAAGTAAATCTGATCAGTGTGCATCAGACTGACAGCAGGTAAAATGCATGAGAAACCTTAGGAGCAAAAACTCTAGGAAATGGAGACTTAAGCTTTAAAATAGAGAGACAAATTTATGAACAGAGCTCAAAGTATCCTGAAAGAACCAATATAAGGCATCCAATACAGTCTTCTTAATCCTGTGTTCACTAGCGCCTTGATATTTTCCTGCTGTCCTTTTAGCCCATCTGATACTACTATTCCTCAATCCTGGATGAAACTTAAAACTCGGCCTGTGCTCTAGGCTGCTTGATGATGCTAGGTGTATGTTGGGGAAAAAAGGGAATATCCAAACCTGGAGTACTGTATTATGCTTTTGTTTATGTATTTATGTATTATGCTTTTGTTTAATTGGAATTCTTAAAAAATAATTTTACTACTCCCAAGTCAGCCACCTTACCTATACTCCAAAAGTCTATTCTATATCTTCCCCATTCCTCGTTTTTCTTATTGCAATCTTCCCTCAGAATCTCCACAGGATTATCTCTTACTTCAGGAAGAAAACATAAGTCCTCATAAAAGAACTCAACTGAATTATCCTTTCTCTCTTAAATTCATCCATATTTCCATTCTCTGAAGATAAGCTAAGAGTTTATCCTCTTCCTCCATTTGTGATTTATACTCACCAAATCTCCCAATTCCTTTCTTGATATATAATAGATGCTACAAGCCAGTATGGCCTTAGAATCTTTTGCCCGTGTTTGAACACCAATCCACTATTTACTAGCTATGTAACCTTGGATAATTCCCTCAGCCTCTCTAAACATCCATTTCTTATCTGTAAAAGAGAGTGATTTAAGATTACCTTCTTCACAGAATGGTATGAAAATGAAATGAGAAAACCCATAGAAAATCATTGAAATATGACCTGCTACTAAAAAACACTCAACAAAGTGAGTTATCAAATAGATGTGGTTTAACTGTAATGTACTGGATGAGAACATGGATACCTTCTGAGAAAAAATCTGTTTTCTCTGGTCATATTGGTGTTGGCAGTACTGAGACTCCTTATGTAAAAATGCGATAAGTCAAATGAGTATTTTATTTTCTAATTTTATTATCCCTGTTATCATTGTAAACATTGTTAATGTTTCTCTCTCTTGGGTGGACCTGCCCCCGCCCTGAGCCCCAAGGATGATGGCTTGTCAGGACATCCTCTCACTATTTCTCATTTTTTCTTTAAGGTTTTAGAAGTGAAGAATCCTCTGTTCTCTAACAGAGATATTATTAAATAGTAGTCATGTTAACATTCTCATGATCAATTCAATTGACCCAGGTGAAGAAAACATCCCAGGTCTGTCCTGCTTCCTTGCTTCTTCCTATTCATCGTGAATAAACATGCACACTGTCTTTATGTGACGACAAATAATTAAACCATTACCAGAGGCAAAAAGAATAAAGGGGTTTGATATCTAATTGCTTGGGAACAGCACAGAACTAGTAAAATAGTGGTAACCCTAGACCCAAACCGTCAAGGGTCCAGGTATTTTAGACACAGAACATTTTTTCTACTCCTAAACTCTGGAGAACAAAATTGTTAAGTTATAAATCAGTCACCAGTTTGTAAAGTATTTTGACTTGCTGTTGGATTTATTTAATATCCAACTTTATGACCTTATCTTGTACTTTGCAAATCGTATTTTCCCAAGATCTTTTTTTTTTTTTTTTCTATTTCAGTTTTATCTAACTTAATTTACAGACCAGCTCTTCTAGGATTTGGCTCAAATGTTACAAACTCTAACTGAGGGTGAGATTCTATTGATTAGTGTCTATGGACTTTGTTAATCTCAGAGGTCTTAATCAGTTTAATTAGGCTGACATCCACAGCCCCATGTCATTACCACTAACTGAGGAAGGTTCCAACATGACACTGATTTGTTCTTAGACAAACCCAGTACCAGCAATACCAGCAGTGAGCAGGGTTCCAAGCCTCCAGAATGGGGCAAGAAAGTCTGTGGACCCAGGGTGTACTCTGGGGAGGTGCTGGTGAGCGGGGCAGGATACAGTTGGTTAGAATACAAGTGATCTGAGTCCAGTGCTTGCCTGTGTGATCCACCACAGCATTTTAGGGTAGTCATTGTTCAAGCACCTGCACAAAAGCTGTAAGTTGGGCAGCTTCACTGGGAGAAGGTTTTCCTTCAGCATTCCTTCCACACACACAGCCACAGTGCTTAACATGAAAACAAGTTATCTCATCCTTACACCACAGAAGCCATCAGCAAGAGTTACAGGCTTACAGGGGCCCTCTGGAAGAAGGAAAATCAAAAAGCCTCTGGGATTCAAATTAATGAGTAATCTTAAATCGCATTTCCTAGGTTCAGCTACATCTTCATGTATTTCATGAGTGCCTCTCTAGTCACTAATGTCTTCCTTTGGTTGCTGGGTTTCTGGGTAGTTAACCCATCTCCTGCCTCCATTTGTTCAATAGCAATTCTCGGTTTTTTACTTGGATCTTTGAGTAGAATTGTAAATCAGGTGTGACAGTCTAGGTTTAATCATTACACCGTCAAATTGCTCTCCCAGATCGTGTGAACCAAAGTGAATGGGAAATTTCGTTTTACAAATCCTACTTTTGGACTTAGCCCATGGCTGAGAGCTAAGGAGGCCGAGCGTACGGATGGCAGCGAGGGGTCAATCCACGCCCCGCGTTGGGTCGGCGGTGGAGGAGTCGGAAGTGGTTGGGGTTTGGGGGAGGAGATCCGCTCACACACAAGAGGAGAGGGTTGATCCGCCATATCTGCTGCTGCTGCCGCAGTTGCGAATGCAGTGCTGGGACTTAGCTGCCACTGCACTGCCGCTAAGGTTCGTGTCGCTCCCCCCTGGCACTTCGCTCTTGCAGCCTTACCCTTTGGCGGCGTAGCCCGCTCTTTCTGGCGTGTTAACCCCGCTCCCTCCCCGCCACCCATCAGGTCCTCAGACCATGGATCCGGGCAGCAGCAGCAGCGACTCAGCGCCCGACTGCTGGGACCAGGTGGACATGGAAGCTCCGGGTTCGGCCCCGAGCGGAGACCGAGCCTCCTCGTCGGTTGCCGAGGCCCAGCAGGAGCATCTCAGCTCGGCCTTCAGCCGTCAGCTCAACGTCAATGCCAAACCCTTCGTGCCTAACGTACACGCCGCGGAGTTCGTGCCGTCCTTTCTACGGGGCCCGGCCCAGCTGCAGACCCCCCCGGCCGACATCACCAGCATTGATGAAACCTGCACCGGCGCGGGCGACCATCAAGGTAAAAGGCTGGGACGGGGGGCACCTGTGGAACATTCCAAAGAGGAACAGTTAGTGTTGCATGAAGGTTCCAATTCAGCCGTTACCATGGAACTTTCAGAACCTCTTGTAGAAAATGGAGAGGTGGAGATGATCCTGGAAGAGTCATGGGAGCACAATAAAGAAGTAAGTGAAGCTGAGCCAGGGGGTAGTTCCTTGGGAGATTCAGGGCCCCCAGAAGAAAGTGGCCAGGAAATGATGGAGAAAGAGGAAATGAGAAAATCTAAATCTGTGTTCGTGCCCTCAGGTGCTCCTAAAAAAGAACACGTGAATGTGGTGTTCATTGGGCATGTAGATGCTGGAAAGTCAACCATTGGAGGACAAATAATGTTTTTGACAGGAATGGTTGACAAAAGGACACTTGAGAAATATGAGAGAGAAGCTAAAGAAAAAAACAGAGAAACTTGGTATTTGTCCTGGGCCTTAGATACAAATCAGGAAGAACGAGACAAGGGTAAAACAGTAGAAGTGGGTCGTGCCTATTTTGAAACAGAAAAGAAACATTTCACCATTTTAGATGCTCCTGGCCACAAGAGTTTTGTCCCAAATATGATTGGTGGTGCTTCTCAAGCTGATCTGGCTGTACTGGTAATCTCTGCCAGGAAAGGAGAATTTGAAACTGGATTTGAGAAAGGTGGACAGACAAGAGAACATGCGATGTTGGCAAAAACAGCAGGGGTAAAACATTTAGTAGTGCTTATTAATAAGATGGATGATCCCACAGTTAATTGGAGCAGCGAGAGATATGAAGAATGTAAAGAAAAACTGGTGCCCTTTTTGAAAAAAGTCGGCTTTAGTCCCAAAAAGGACATTCACTTCATGCCCTGCTCAGGGCTGACAGGGGCAAATATTAAAGAGCAATCAGATTTTTGCCCTTGGTACACTGGATTACCATTTATTCCATATTTGGATAATATGCCAAACTTCAACAGATCAATTGATGGACCGATTAGACTGCCAATTGTGGATAAGTACAAGGATATGGGCACTGTGGTCCTGGGAAAGCTGGAATCAGGATCCATTTTTAAGGGCCAGCAGCTTGTGATGATGCCAAACAAGCACAATGTGGAAGTTCTTGGAATTCTTTCTGATGATGCTGAAACTGATTATGTAGCCCCAGGTGAAAACCTTAAAATCAGACTGAAGGGAATTGAAGAAGAAGAGATTCTTCCAGGATTCATACTTTGTGACCCTAATAATCTGTGCCATTCTGGACGCACCTTTGACGTTCAGATAGTGATTATTGAGCACAAGTCCATCATCTGCCCAGGCTATAATGCGGTGCTGCACATTCATACTTGTATTGAGGAAGTTGAGATAACAGCCTTAATCTCCTTGGTAGACAAAAAGTCAGGAGAGAAAAGTAAGACACGGCCCCGCTTCGTGAAACAAGATCAAGTGTGCATTGCCCGTTTAAGGACAGCAGGGACTATCTGCCTTGAAACATTCAAAGATTTTCCTCAGATGGGTCGTTTTACTTTAAGAGATGAGGGTAAGACCATTGCAATTGGAAAAGTTCTGAAACTGGTCCCAGAGAAGGACTAAGCAGTTTTCTTGATGCCCCTGCACAATACTGTGAGAAATGACTACAAAAGTTCACCACTTTCTCTTATTTACTGCCCATTGACAGATTTTTCTTCATATTTTGCAAAGAGAAAATTCACAGCAAAAATCCGTGTTTTGTCAGCTTTCTCATGTTGAGATCTCAGTTATGTCACTGTTGAATTGACCCACAACTTTCTCCTCCTATGCCATTTTGCTTCCTTGGACAGAACCAGTGATAGCTTTGTAAGTGATGTGGGTGTAATTGTCTATAACAATGAAAAATTAATATATTTTTTAATTTTTCATTTTCCCTTAGGATATTTAGACAACCCTTGTTCCACGCAGATCAGAGTGTGTCAGTGTGTGTGTACATGTTAAAAAGACAACTAACATGTCAATAAAATATTCCATTTGAAACTTATCAGTATCTGAAATGCTTTTGAATATTTTAAAAAATTTGTACATAATAGTTTTCAATTAGCTTTTTTACTTTCTCAAGTCATTGAACACATCTTATTACTTGGGCTTTTAAAAACTGTCCTCCACTCACTGTTTTAAATGAGGCCTTTATAAACAATGCACAGGTTTGTATTAAAAGAAGATTTTTCATTCGGAAAATAATCTGAGGGCTCATCCCAGCGAACTTTGTTTTCTCTGTCCAATTTGAATCAATAAAGGAGCTCTTCTGTCTCCCCACTTGTGATTCGAAGAAAGCATTGCCACATTACAAATATACCTGGGGATTCAGACCATATGTTGACTAAACTCTTATCCATACCCCTTTGCTTTGTTCACCATGATACTTGTGATGCAGGATGCAACACAATAAGGGGCATGACAGTTGAGAAGATACATGCTTGCATTAGGGCTGTAAGTCATTTACTGAAAAGTGTTAGTGTGGGCCCCAAGCTGGGAAATGAGCCCAATCCACCCTTGTATTCTTCTGTGCTTGGAGTTAGTAGGAAAGGTGGAAGGTCATTTTTACAATCAGATCACAACCCACACTTGAGTCAGAGATATTAGACTTGTCTCTGAACAGTGTATTAAGGAAAACACCCAGCTCTCCATCCTGAGGTGGCTACTTTGATTGCTGGGACAGTGGCTTTATAACCTGCGTAACTATCAACAGCTGCAAGAGCTTTCAGTCTTGGTAAGTGGGTAATGACCCAATGTAAACAAACACCTGCCCAATGGTGGGCAGGGCCAGTTCCTCACACTTATGGACTGGTTGGACAGGGGTGGAGACTGGCTATCAGAACAACCTGGGCCCATGCTTAGGCAAAGACAGTGTCCCCTTCTTCATGGTCCCTTGGTTTGTGTACCCATGTACCTCCAGGATTTCTAACCTGTCAGAGATAGCTACAGGTCTTATCAGAGCATCATTAGCATGGTTCTGTGAATCATCCATCATAGATCTTTGGGGGCACTCACATGGGAAACATGGATTTTTCTTTTGTCCCACGTCAGCTAACCTAATCTGTGTGGATACAGCTCATACTGTCTTGGACCCAGACCCTTCATAATAGGATATCAGTGGCAAGAGTTTCATCTTTATTTTAGATTCCTTCTCTTGCCTCTATGCTCTATATTTTGTACAAAATACAGACCAATTCAATATCTGCCAGAAGTGTTGCCCTGCAGTCCCTTAAAATTATTTCTGTTGCTGCATCAACCTCATATTTTCACAATTTTAGTAATTTATCAATAGGATTATTGTAGATATCTTTCACTAATAGGCCAAAGCCACAAGGTAGGACAGAACTTTTTTTCCATCCAATTAGGATAATTTCCCCTCAAAAACTGGCTCCTAAATGTCTTTCTCAATAGCCAGTTGAATAACAAATTCTCCACCAGGAGCTCTGAACTGTGTGTGTGTGTGTGTGTGTGTGTGTGTGTGTGTGTGTGTGTGTGTGTGTGTACCCACCTTCAGAGACCAGGACATAAACCTCTGGAAATAGATTTCAGAAACTAATTCTTTTCATTTCAGTGAGAAACAGATCATCCAGGTGATTGGAGACACCAGACTGGCTCTTTAGGAAACTGGATATAAACTCATGGTAACATTTCTTTCTAACTTCCTGAACACCTTCCTTTCTTGTTCTTAATGTCTGATAATGGTCTCCGATACTGCAAACGTGGGGCTGTTCACAAACACACTAGTTTTCCCTAGTGCGTACCAAGCTGTGTCCTTTCAGAGGCCCCCTATTGCCTCCATTTCAGGCCAGTTTAACTTAACTGTCTTCAGAGCTTCATCTGGCAACCAAGATAATGTAGAATCTCCCCAAGTCAGTCTGCATGTTGTAAATACATGATGAACTTCCTGCTTAAGGCTTTCTCAATAAATGTCTACCCATTGGCTCTTGGCAGCTTTTCTCCCAAGCCTCTTCCTTTATTTCTCTGGTCATTATGGGACAAATCTGAAATTCAGGGAAAGGGGCCAACTTATTCTGTATTTCAGCAGAGACCCAAAAAAGAAAGAAAAGGAAAAAAAGAAAGAGAAGGTTTGGACTGGGTAGAAGCTAGCAGACCTCCCACATTACTCACTTTGAGCATCTTTCTCTGGTACCCAGAACAAACTGCCAGTGCTTTTAATACTTAGTATGGTTACTGTTCCTGTCTTCAAAAGACAAATCCTTTCTCAAAATAGACACTCCTTTCACAATGTCTTGATTCTGGTGCACTGCAATGCAAAAACCTGCTTTTTATAAAGTTTACTTATAAACATTTTGCAGTTCAAATATTCAACTTATTTTAGTTAAAATGGGCTGTTTGGCAGCAGGGAGATGATTAGTTACCATTTCATGACCATTAAAAGAGAAACTCTCTAACAACCACAGAAGTTCTGCCAAAACCTGAGCATTTGAACATGTTCACATTAATCCAGATTTTATGTTTGACAGGGTTCTTTTTATAATTTCTGTGGAGACTATTGGTATATTTCCATTTGTTCTAGTTTTTAGTTAAAATATCTGCTTAACTTACCCTAAAAATATCGTATGGTTTCTTTTATAAGTTAGTGGGCAAAAGGTTTAAGCTCTAAGAATCAGCCATCAATAAAAAGGAGTTCAGAAATCCCCTTATTTTCTACAGACTCATATTAAGCAACCAGAATTTACATACACAGAAAAGTTGAAGACGTTTCTCAGCCATCTAATGAAGGTATCTCTTTGATTGCTGAACTTCAAAAGTCTATGCAGAGAATATTGAGACCTATCCCCCAATTTTAGCATGAGAGGGCAAAAGCAAACAAAAAGACTTGTCCATAGTCAGGCTGCTGTACACAATCGAGTCACTGTATCTCTTACTTGATACAATATGTATCCAATATGTACCCACTTAAAGCTCTTCTTTCACATTTGGAACACTGAGTAAAAAAGGCTTCCTAAAGTCTCTAGGATGAATTATCTCCTCCAGAGACTGCTTTTACTAGCTTTTTACTGCTTTTACTAGCTCTACCAGTGACTTGCCACACCAATAAATTCCCAGAAGACTACATGGTCACATGGCAAGTGACTAAGACCCCAAACGGTTTCTGCAGGGTTACCTGACAGTCCCTGGATTAAAGGTTAGTGTTTGATTTCTACCTTTGTATTGCTTTTGGCACCTTGCTTTAACTGATGTTCATGTAACATATATTATTTAGCTTTCTAAACTGCTTTAGCCTCTTTTGCCAGTTTGGTAGGGTATATGTGAATAGGTGAAATAAAATGTATTAACATATTTTTTAAATATCTAAAGGCTTAGCTCTGAGTGGTGCTAATGACAGAATGCACTATCCCCATCTGTGTTCCTCAGTGCATGCTAAGCCAAAAAGAACTGTGGTCTTAAATAGTAGATGAGCTGCAGCCATGCATTTCACACATTTAAGAAGGGTACACAGGGGATACCTGGGTGGCTCAGTTGGTTAAGTGTCTGCCTTCGGCTCAGGTCATGATCCCACGGCCCTGGGATGGAGCCTCGCATTGGGCTCCCTGCTCAGTGGGGAGTTTGCTTCTCCCTCTGCCTCGCGCCCTCCCCACTTGTGCTCTTTCTCTCTCTCTCTCTCTCTCTCTGACAAATAAATAAATAAAAATCTTAAAAAAAAAAAAAGGGCACACAGAGGGTTCAAAGGGCAGGAGATACATCTAAGGAGGCCCTTAAAGGACGGTGATTCAGGATGGATGAGAGGTGGCTTCACAAGATCCTGGTGGTGAGTAAAACATTGCGGTGACCACAACTTTAATTCAAGAAGAACTGTTTGCCTCTATGGATGGCACAGTATTCAAGGCCTAGGGGAATTTGGGGGCCTGAGAAATTTGAGAAATTTCATAGCAGAATCTGAACTGGGCCTGCAGGTATTTGGGGGGGGGGGAGGGATGTGTGGAATGCACATCAGATTCATTCTGTAAGACAAAAAGGTCAAAACTGCTGGAAATACTGGCAGCAAGAAAGCCAACTCTGAGGATGGTGACATTACCAAGACCCCCAGGTATAAGTATCAGGCTCCACACTATCTACCAATGCCTGACTGAGTTAGTAGAATCCAAGATAACACATATGACCTGGGTGTGCAGACTGCTAACAGCTACAATGAAGGGCAAGTTCTGCTCTAGGTCACCCTAATGCCTCCACCTCTGCCAGAAGACTCCATCATTAGAGAAGTGGCCAGCATCGAAATATGTCTGCTTCCACTTAGGAGATAGTGGACCTCTTTTTCTTCCCCTGTTCATGTTTCAGAAAGTGATCTTGGTAAGCCAGAGAAGGAACTATGGCCCATGGCAGAGGGATAAAGTAATGTGCTGTGAAAGCACTAATAGGATCCCCCAAACAAGCCACCTCGCCCCTCTTCTATGAGTCTCCAGTCCCTCATGCATAACATGGAAATAACACTGGCTGCCTGTGTTACAGGATTGTTGTGAGGCCTGAACAAGGTAGAAGTTACCAAAGTCCTAGGAAATGGTGTGTGGCTCAACGCTTATGAGTTTATTCCCCTCAGGGCATATTCAATCCTTACCCTTGACTGTGTTTTCGACCCAACCAGCTCTGCTTCTTCTTGCTGGATTTGTTGATTGCTGACCCAATAGCTTTTCCTACCAATGCCCTATGGTAAGAAAAACTGATTTTTCTTTTTAAAAAGAAGCAGTATGTCCAGTCCAGGGGGGAGGCTCAGAATTTCTCCAATCCAATCATGGCTATCCTATTCCCCTTTGCCAGGTGATGGTTCTTTCCAGCCTCCCTTACATCTGAGTGTGGCCCTGTGGCCCAGGTCTTCCCAATGAAGTATATGGGGAATGTGTAGGGGATTTATATAGAAAAGGCTGTTTCTTTTTTTTTTTTTCAATTAATTTTATTTTTTCAGTGTTCCAAGATTCATTGTTCATGCACCACACCCAGTGCTCCATGCAATACATGCCCTCCTCAATACCCACCACCAGGCTCACCCAACCCCCCAGCCCCTCCCCTCCAAAACCTTCAGTTTGTTTCTCAGGGTCCGCAGTCTCTCATGGTTCATCTCCCCCTCTGATTTCCCCCAATTCGCCCTTCATTTCCTTCTCCCAATGTCCTCCATGTTTTTCCTTATGCTCCACACGTTAAGTGAAACCATATGATAACTAACTCTCTCTGCTTGACTTATTTCACTCAGCATAATCTCTTCCAGTCCTGTACATGTTGATACAAAAGTTGAGTGTTCATCCTTTCTGATGGAGGCATAATATTTCATTGTATATATGGACCATATCTTCTTGATCCATTAATCTGTTGAAGGGCATCTTGGCTCTTTCCACAGTTTGGCGATTGTGGCCATTGCTGCTATGAACATTGGGGTACATGGGGCCCTTCTTTGTATTGCATCTGTACCTTTGGGGTAAATACCCAGTAGTGCAATTGCAGGGTCGTGGGGTAGCTCTATTTTTAATTTCTTGAGGAATCTCCACACTGTTTTCCAACGTG
>JAPYYM010002492.1:0-12212 GCA_028534135.1 Potos flavus
CCCTCCCCACGTGCACCCCACTCCTCCCCACGTGCAGCCCCTCCTTAGCTGAGCCCCCTCCCCACGTGCACCCCCATCGGCCACACACCCCTGCCCTTGGACACGTGCTGTATGGAGGGGTCTCAGGTCCGTGGCTCCTGCTGTTTGGACTCAGTTTAGCCTGCGCTGTTCTTTTATCTTCTCTCAGTGTGTAGACTGTTTGATTAATTCCGATTCATCTAAACGGTACAACATTATACATTATAAGTTTGAGTCTGTGGCATTTCCCCACCTGTATATTCTAAAAAATAAGCGTTTGCAGTTTTTACATTAAAATGACATTTTCATACCAAAAATGTTAGGAATCACTGTTTCGTTTTGAAAAAATACTCGGAGGGGCAGCTGGCGTGTGACGCTTGATCTCGGGGTTGTGAGTCTGAGCTCCCGTTGGGGTAGAGTTTACTTAAAAATACAATCGTAAAAAGTACTTTGACATGCTTTGAAAAACACAGAAAGCATGTAAACTATGCCGATTCTGATTGTCATTGTTGGTTTCTCGCAGCCTTGAGGCTGTAGCTGGTCCGAAACCCCGTCTCGGTACTTAGTACTTAGCGGGACAGCGTCTGCAGCCACCCTCTGGTCCCTGTGTCCCTCCGTTTCGCTGGCCCCTCTGTGACCCTGGACGCAACATCGGGTTACACTAAGCGGACCGCGAAGTGCATCGAGACGCGTGGGGGATGGGCACGTGTGTGTGTCAGACGCCCCTCGAAGGCTTCCGTGCCACGCGGCTGTTCCGGGCACGCGGGTGGACGAGGGTCCACACACCCCCTTCTCCCGACAGCTCCCGGCCCAGCGCATGGCGGTCAAAGGTCGGCGCCGGTGCACACACACCCCGGAGGGGCGAAGCAGCCTCCGCCAGGACCGGCCCTCGGAAAGTCGGGGTCAGGAAGCCCCTTGCCGATGCCCCAGCGCAGGTGCGCCCCAGAGGCTCTCGGGGCTCTGGTCTCCGGGCCTCTCCGCTGCCCCGTGAGGTCCGTCCCCACGGCCGCGTCCTGCCTGGAGACCGGGAGGGGCACAGTGTCTCCACATCGTTTTCCTCCCTCGGACTGAGTTCTGTTAGTTAACTCTGCCTTTCCCATCGATGGGTCAATGGCGGCGGGACGTCTGGGAGCCCGAGGGTCTGTTCCTGGGTCCTTGGTGCCCCCGCCTGGCACCGCGGCCACCAAGAGCTGTGTGCTCGGGGGTGCTGGCTGAGTCCTGCTGCAGGGCGCCGTCGGGGGTCCCATCCTGCCGGAGCTCTGCCCCCACGGGCCAAGAGAGGGGACAGAGCAAGCTCTGGGAGCCTGGCCCTCCCGCCCCCGCCCTTCTGCAGGGCATCCTCGGGGAGAACGCGGGGCCTGGCTTTCACCCCAGGTCCAGGTTAGCCCTTCACGCTCCCTGGCGAAGCCCGTGAGGGTTTAACTTCACCTTTTGGCGCCAGGCACATGATATCAGGACCAGCAGGGACAAGCCCCCGAGGTCCGCTCTGACCGTCAGCCCCGGCTCGGCACCCGAGGTCGGGGGGTGAGGAAGCCCGTGTCACGCGTGGGGATGGGGCTGGGGAGCCTGGCACCGTCCCGCACCCGGCCCTCTGCTGGCAGCTGTCCCCTGGCTTCCTGCGGCCGTGGGCCCGTCCTCTGCTCACGTGAGCCCTGCTTCTTGGCTCCGTCCTCCCCGGGGTCGGCGCAGAGCAGCATGGGAGTGCAGAATGGGGCCGTGACGGGGAAGACAGTGGGCGTGTCTTGCACAACTAGGCACGCTCTCACCACTGGACCCTGCCGTCGTGTCCCGGCTATTTCCCCCAAAGAGCCCAAAACTTACACCCACACAAACCCCTGCACCTGCCGCTGGCCTCGGAGTCGCCCAAGGCCCCAGACCCTGCGGGGCGCACGGGCCGCGCTTTAGTGGGCGCTGAAGAGGGACGAGCCCGGAGAGCCCGGCTGGGGACCCGCTCGGGCACGTGACCGAGCGCGCAAGCCTCAGCGCACACTGGAAAGGTCGTGGGGTCCCGGGCAGACGCGCGGGCGAGGCCGGAGGGCAGAGCTCGCGGCAGCCCCGGCACAGGGCAGGCGCGCGGGCTCTGAGCTCTCGCTGCTGCTGTCACTGCCAACCAGGCGAGGCTCGCTCGTCTGACCCGTGTCCAGAGGCCTCTCCACCGTGGGTCTTGGCGGTAGCGTGGGCAGGACGTGCGGTTCGGACCTGCAGACCCGCGGCCCTCTGCGTGTGTGGACGTCAGCCGTGGAGGCTGGCGCATGGCCCGCGGGCGAGGCCCAGCTTCGCGGGGACCGTGCCGGAGCTGAACCCGCGGACTGCGTTCGTCCGTGTTAATAAGCTGCCTATTTGGTCCTGCGTAAAACGCGGCGAGTTTCTGGGCTCGGCTGCCGCTCACCCGATTTTTACCTGCGGGAACGTGCAGGGACCATTCCTGATGCAGCCTGTGCCCCTGGGGACAGCTCCGGGGTCCCTCCCCTCCCCCCCCACCCCCGCCTGGAGGGTGGGGCCGTTCCCACACCGCCCCCAGCTCACCAACAGGTGGTGCTGGCGCACGCCTTCCACATGTGGGGTCCCGTGTGGGGTCAGAACGGGGAGGGTGTTCAGAGGGGCAGACGTGCGGGACAGGGTCTGGGTGGGCATCAGGGACCCGCAGGTGTCCAGCCCGGCTGGGGACGCAGGCTCGCGTGCTCACGGCTTCGGCTCAGGGATTCCTGCAGGTGAGCCCCTGCCTGCCGGCCGCCCGTCCCGCTAGGGGGACGCCCCCAGGAGCCCAGCCCCGGCCCGTGCGGCTCGGCCGGCTTCTGGACACGCAGAGAAAGTAGAGGAAGGGGTCTGTGTGACAGCTCGGTGTCGCCCGGGAGAGGCCGCATGCGCGCGAGTGCATGTGCGACTGTGAGCATGTCCGTGAGTGTGTAACTGTGAGCGTGTGTGCCGTCAATGTGCACACATGAAGTGAAGGGCAGATGAGGTAGTCTGCACACTCATGGACATGCACGCACACCGTCCTCACGCCGTCCGCCGGGTCCCCGTGTCGTGGGTCTTTGTCCCGGTCTCTTCGCTTCATTTTTTACTAACAGCCTCATTTCAGCATAAGTCACAGACCATAGACTTTCACCCCCTTTATTTTTTAAATTTAATTTAATTTAAATTCAGTTAATGAACATATAGTGTATTATTAGTTTCAGCGGTCAGGGATTCATCAGTCGCATGTAACACTCCGTCCCGCGCCCCCCTTGACGCCCGTCCCCTGCTAACCCCCTCCCCCCACCCCGTCCCCTCCAGCAGCCCTCGGTTCGTTTTCTATGATAAAGAGTCTCTTATGGTTTGTCTTCCTCTGTGATTTCATCTTGTTTTATTTTTCCTCTCTTCCCCTATGATCCTGTTTTGTTTCTTAAGTTCCACATATCAGTGAGATCATATGATACTTGTCTTTCTCTAACAGATTTATTTCACTTAGCATAATACCCTCTAGTTCCAACCACATCGTTGCAAAAGGCAAGATTTCATCCTTTCTGATGACGGAGTAATATTCCATCGTGTATAAGAACCACATCTTCTCTATCTGTTCATCTGTCGATGGACGTCTGGGCTCTCTCCAGAGTTTGGCTATTGTGGGCATTGCTGCTCTGAACACTGGGTGCACGTGCCCCTTCGGATCACTGCATCTGTATCCTTGGGGTAAATACCCAGTAGTGCGATTGCTGGGTCGCAGGGTATTTTCACCCCCTTTAAAATGTCCAGCTCAGTGGTTTGCAGGCTGTGGGCAGAGTTGGTGACGGTCCCATGAACTCGAGGACACTCTCCTACCCCAGAAGAAGCCGCCCGGGAGCAGTTGCGCCCCGTCCCCTGCCCCCACATCACGGCTCTGCGCTCGGTCCGTGTGGATTTACCAGTTCTGGGCGTTGTGTGGAAATGCTCCCACGCGGCGTGCGAGGCCGGTGTGTCTGGCTTCTCCCGAGAGCGTGATGTCTTCACGGTTCGTCCCGGCACGGCCTGTGTCCGGGGCTCCATCCCTTCCCGTGGCTGAGCCTCACCTCACGGTCGGGTGTGGGTGTTGGGTTGTTTCCACGTGGGACCGTCGTGAGTCCCGCTGCCCCGAACGCTCACGCCCGAGTTTCCGTGCGGTCATGTACGCCCGGGGACGAGGTGACTCTGGTTTCACGGTCAGGAGCCCGCCAGACGGCTGCCCACGCGGCGCAGCACCTTCCCTTCCCGGTGTCTCCACAGCCTGACAACACCTTCTTCTGCCCGTCTTTTCTCTTTTCTCTTCTTCGCCGTCCCAGTGAGTGTGACGCGGCGTCTCGCTGTGGTTTGGGTTCACGTCTCCCGGACGCCGAGGACCTGCGCGTGCTCAGGTCTCCTGCCCGTGTGGCAGTCGGGGCGTTTGTCTTTCCAGCGTGAGCTGCCCCGCGTGTCGTGGTCCAGCTCCCTGGCCCCCTTCTGCGCCCCTCGGCTTCCGGCCCCGGGCCCTCCCCTGGCACGACGGGCACTGGGTGGCGGGCGGGTTGCTGTGGGGATGGCCTGCGCCCAGAGGGGTGTTGGCCACACCCCGGTTCTGTGCAGCAGAGGCCGGGGCACCCCTGCTTGTGACAGCCCAGGCTGTCCCCTGGGGTCAGAGCCGGCCTGGGTGAGAAGCTGCGGCGGCCGTCCCCCTCCGCTGAGCACGCGTGTCCCGCGCGCCCGAGCAGGCTCGGCCCAGGGTCTGTGCTCACGTACGCTCGGGCGCGCGGAGCCCAGTGCAGGCTTGCTGGGGAGACCCGTCCGTGCAGAACGCGAGGGGGGGCAGGGCCTTCGTGGGGCGAGCCTGAGCCCCGGAGCGGGGTCTTCTCGGGTCTGTAGTCCACAGCAGGGCCCTGGGGAGCAGGAGGGCACGCGGGCAGGCATCAGGTGGGACCGGGGCGAGGGGATTGGAGGGCCAGTGGGTCGGGGCCGAGCGTCCTCACTAGCCCAGCATGCCAGACAGGTTCCGGGAAGGGCCAGGCAGTGAGAACCTCAACGCACCTTTTACAAGTTTCCACGGGCCTCTGAGGGGCGCCCTGGTGGGACGCCATGGGGGGTGAGGGGGTCGAGGGGCCAGCTTTTCAGCCTTCCTCCGTGCCAGCCACGGAGCACCAGCTCTGGGCACAGAGCCCTCAGGAGGCGCGGGGCAGCGGCACGGACGCCCCTCCCCTCCCCCAGACACCGCGTGGAGAGGAGCGGGGAGCTCGGGGCTAATCCAAGAGGATGGGGTTATCCATGAACACCGTGGATTGTTCCCGGTGGGAGCGAGGCCGGGGAGGGGTGAGGGCCCACGGCACGGGGCTCGTGGCCGCGGAGCCGAGCTGTGGGCCGTGTGTAAAGGTGCGCGCTGTGCGGGAAAGCAGGGCCTCAGGGCAGCGGCTGGTGTAAGCAGCGTGCAGGCCGAGCCATTCTCGACACCAGGAGCGAAGCAAACAGGAGACCACGCCCCTCAGGAGCCCCCTCTCCGCACACCCCTGCGTGGCGGCTGCCCTGGCAGCTACGGGGCTGGGGGCCGTGGGGAATCCGCGGGTGCTGGCGGAGTGCGTTCTGTATCCGGGCCCCGCACCCCGGCCCGTGGGCGCCTCACTCTCAGGAGGACGTGGCCGGTGACATTGTTCGTGAGCATCACTAGAAACCAGGGGAACCCCTGCTCTCAACTAGTCTGGCTAGAGGTTCGTCAGTTTCGTGGGTCTTCTCTATGTGCCCATTTCCTAGTTCTTTGACTTCTGCTTTTATAATTTACTTTGGTTTTAAGTTGCTCTTCTATTTCTAGTTTTTGAAGGCAGATGCTTATGCTACTGTATTTAAAATTTTCCTTGTTCTTTTTTTAGAGAGAGAGGGAGGGTGCGCGCATGCTCATGCATGACTGGGGGGAGGGGCAGAGGGGAAAGAATCTCAAGCAGACTCCCTGCTAAGCACAGAGCCCAACGCAGGACTCGATCCCACAGCCCTGAGATCATGACCTAAGCCTAAATCAGGAGTCAGACACTCAGCTGACTGAGCCATCCAGGCGCCCCGAACACGGAAATTTTTGAAGTGAGAAATAAAACTGAAGTAAAACCCATCAACCCATGGGCTCAACACCCCAAGGACCAGGTACCTAAGGATAAAACAGAACTTGCCCAGTCTGGACAACGGGGAGACAGTAGACGGGGAAAACAAATGAACAGAGCCTCAGGGACATGTGGGACTCTAACCGAAGACCTGACATTCACGCCACTGGAGTCACAGAAGGAGAGAAGACCGAAAACTACCCCAATGTGGCAAAAGACACAAACACAAACATTTGAGAAGGTGTAGAACCCCAGTTAGAATAAATCCCCCCAAATCACACCAAGACCTCTCATGGCTGAACTTCTGAAAACCGAAGGCAAAGAAACACTTCTTGAAAAGCACAACTAGCACATCTCGCTTGGTAGGAAATAGACCATTTGAATAGCTTAATGGCAAGTAAGGACGTTGAATTAGTGGTTTTAAAACCCCCCACAACGAAATCTTTAGACCTAAATGGTTTCACTCGAGAATTCTGACAAGCATTCAAAGAAGTGGACAGGGCACTTCCCAGTTTTTCTTATGAGGCTAATATCATATCGATGCCAGACAAAGACAGAAAGGAAACCTATGGACCAGTATTGCTCATGAATATGGACACAAAAGTCCATAACAAAATATTAGCAAGTAGAAGTCAGCAATACGTAAGAAGAATTTCTTACGTAAGAAGTTCTAAGTAGAAGTCAGCAATACGTAAGTAGAAGAAGAATTATTCACGATGACCAAGGTGGGTTTATTGTAGACATGCAGGGCTGGTTTAGTATTTCAAGAGTTATCGTGGAACCCACCACATCAATGGACGAAGGAAGAAAAATCACACCATCATTTCAACCAGTATAGAAAGAGTATTTGACAGAATTCAGCACCCATTCAAAAAACCAGAAATACAGAGGAACTCCCCTAACGTGTTAATGAGTACCTACAGAGAACCCCTATGGCTAACAGAGACAGACAGAGTCAGACATGTGCTGTCTCTGCTCGTCCTCAGCTGCATAGGGCAGGAGAGGGAAATACAGGTCGTGGAGATCGGCAAGGAGGACTCAGTCATCTGTTCACAGAAGACACGATTATCTAATTAAAAAATCCCAAGGGCTCTACAGAAATACTCCTGAACTGTATGAGAGCATGTAGCAAGGCTGAAGGATAGATGATAAACACTCAGAAGTCAATTGTCTATCTATTTATAACAATGGACACATGGACGCCAAAAGTAAAAATGCAGTATTATTTAGAATTACTCAAAAAAATGAAACACTGAGGCACAGCCAATAAAAGCTGTGCAGGTCTGTGCGCCGCCCCTGCAGATGCTCACGACCTCGGTGGAGGGGAGACGCACGGTGTTCTCGGGTCCAAGACTGAGCATAGCACGTCTGTTCTCGCCACACGGATTCACTGCAATCCCAGCAAAATCCCAGAAAGGATTCTATGGACATAGACAAGATGATCCTAAAGTTTGTATGGAAAGCCAGAGGAGCTAAGTTTCTTACAACGATCTTGAGAAGGAAGACAAAAGGAAGAGCAGTGTGCTTGCTAACAAGACGTTCTTTTGCTACGTGTGCTGGGGCAGCGGGGTGCTTCTCGGCAGGCGAGCTGACCCCGGAGCACAGTAGGAAACTCAGAAGCAGACCAGCACCAGGGGGACCGACTGATTTTTGGCAGAGGTGGGAAATCAATCCATGCAGGGAAGATCTCCTTTTCAACAAACTGAGCTAGAGCAATTGGACATCCAGAGGCAAAAACCAAGACCTACCCAAATTTCGTACCTTACATAAAAATTAACTCAAAATGGATTACAGATTGAAACAAAGTGTACAACTGTTATCTTTTTGGAAAAAATATAGTAGACGGTATTTGGGATTTAGGAATACGGAGTTCTTAGACCCAATGCCAAAAACATGATCCATAAAAGGAGAAATTGGCAAATTAGACTTGGTCAAAATTAGAAACTTATGCTCTGCAAAGGGCGCTGTTCAGAGTGTGGGCAGGCTGGCTGCAGCCTGCGGGAAGAGATCTTCAGGTCGCCAATCAGAGGAAGGACTGGGAGTCTCCAAGCCACCCAGCCACTGTCGGTCCAGCTGGCAAATCAGTCTGACTGTCGTCCAGTCAGACCTGAGCAGATCCTGGGGGCAGATCCGGACGTCAGGCAAGCCCCCGGGGAGATGGTTAGGCCGTTAGCCTTTGCAGCCGTGCAGACAGAACCGCACGAGATACCACTGCGCACCTTCCAGAACGGTGCCCTGTGCAGGGGAGGACACTGCGAGGTGGGATCACTGCTCTGCCGCCGGCAGGGACGCGGCACGGAGCGGCCACTCTGCAGGGCGATTGCTGGGGTCTGTTAGAACATGCTGCTGTCCGCGGCTCAGCAATCGCACTCCCGGGCATTTAGCCCAAGAAATGAGACTTTCACGCGGATTCACACCCATGAATGTTCATGTTAGTTTTATTTGTAATAGCACAAACCTGGAAAGAACCGAATGTCCTTCAGTGGTGAATGGCTAAAAATCCCGTGGTCTGTCCACACCGGGGCACGTTAGCTCTGCAGCAACAAGAAGGAACTGCAAACATCGGCCCGGACCAGTCTGGGGGATCGGGCTGCGTGCGGGGAGCCGGTCCCCGAATGCTGCCCCGGCTCGCCGCAGAGACACATGGGTCCAGCTCCGGCCACCATGATACAGTGGTCCCACAGCTACAGTGTGTCTGGTGAACTTTTCGGTTTCTAGTGCATGTGAAAGTCGTGTTTGCACCACACTGTGGTCTATCGGGCGTCCAACAGCGTTATGTGTAAAAAATGTACGTACCTTAATTAAAAAATGATTTACTGCTAAAAGGTGCTAACCATCATCTGAGTTTTTGACAAGTTGTAATCCTTGATCACAGATCACCGTAACAAATATAATAAAAAGTCTGAAATATTGCAAGAATCCCCAGAATGCAACAGGGGCACGAAGTGAACGTGTTCTGTTGGAAAACTGGGGCTGGTAGATGCTTCACGCGGGGTCTCCACAAACCCTCCATTTGTGAAAAGGCAGCATCCACGGAGTGCAGTGAAGCGAGGTGTGCCCGTCTGCGTGGTTCCATTTCTAGAACATTCGTGAAATGGCGAAGAACAGACGAGTGGTTGCCGGGGTTTGGCAGGGGTGGGGTGGGAAGGAGGCGGGTGTGACCGTGCAGGGGCTCGGGTGCACGTGGGGTTGGGAGGCTCGGGAGACTCTGTCCCTGTCGGTGTCCGGGCCGTGACATCTCCTGCAGTTCTGCCCATTGTATCCGCCGCGGGGGAAGGGCACACAGGCTCGGTCTCGGTTATTTCCCATAACCGCGTGTGAGCCTACGATTGTCTAAACAGTGACGATCCACAGCCCTCATCCCGCACCGCCAGCGGCCTGCACCTGGGGCTGCGTTGGAAGGGTCTCGCCAAGTTGTAGGATGGTCTCCGAAGTGAAAGGAGTGGAGAATAGCTCGCTCTGACCTTGACTGGCTAAGGCAAGTATTTGCTGCGGATGTGCAGGTCGCGCTCGGAGAGCTGAGGGAGACGGCAGGCAGGTTAACCATTTCGGCCACCTTGGTGTTGAGCCTTGGAAAGTAGTAAGTTAAGGCTTGAGTAAGTGGCATTTCAAAGATTAAATCGCACGTGTTTAAAGGTTCAGTGCTACGGGCAGGGAGGCAGAAGGCGACGGACCCGCCCGCGGTGACCACTGGGCCGCCGTGTGCTTCGCGTCCTCTTCCTTTTGGAGCCTCAGTCGGAGCCTCAGCTTGGAGTGAGCTGGAGACGCACGGCCGTTGTCCCTGCCCGGGCGGCGGGCACCCCTGCGGGCGGCGGTGGGCGCTCCGCACGCACGCCCGGCCCCCCGCTTGCTTTCTGGGGATGTCCGCGATGACGCCGGCGCCGTGTCCCCAGTGTTCCCTGCCAACCGCGTCCCGGAGGGAGGAAGGAGAGGAGTCCCCAGCCCGCCGGCCCCTGGTCCTCGGGGGCCCCGGACCTGCAGAACTGGAACCACCCCGCTGACCATTTTTGGCATTTTGTGGATTGTTTGGGGGCACATTTGAGGGGAAGGATCTGAAAATGTAAAGTTAAGTCAAATTTAAAGTTGTTACTAAAAATTTTCTAAACAAAGTAATAAACCGACTTCCTAATTATAAATCGGCGTGTTCTAGTGTTTTCTGTTTTGGACAGAAGTCCCACGGAGCGGGAACAGAAACAGTAATCTGCGTCAGAGCTGGGACGACACCGGGCTGCGCGTCCCCGGAGGCCACGTTATCATTCCCATCGCAGGGCTCTATTGTTAGCAGTTTCCTTTCCAATAAATGTCCGACCCCCGGGCCAGAGAGCACACGGGGCACTCGGTGTGAAAGTAACGAGGCCGACGACATCTGCATGCCTGCTCGGGGGCGAGGTTCTGTTTTAAGCGACGGTCCAGGCGGGCTGCCCGCGGCAGCGCCCGGACGCCCGTCTGCTGTGAGCCTCGCTTGCGGTCTGCACTCACTGATGCGTTTATGGTGAACCGGAAGGTACGTTTCTCAGCTCCGATCTCCTGTAGGAACGTGGTGGAGGGTTGGGCATCGGACACTGGAAGCTACAGAACCTGTGTCCCTCGGGAAGGTGGCCACTAACAGACACGCACGGAGCCACCAACCCCATGGGGGGAGGGGGAGCCCTGTTCTCGGGGCTTCGCCTCGCCGGAGCCATAAATAAAGCTCCAAATCAGATCTCGCCCGCCGTGGCCCCTGGACGGAGATTGGTGCCGTCTGGGCGCACGGCCCGCCCGAGCCCCGCCGGCAGGACGGACGTGATCCCCGCCCCGGGTGTCAGGCCCGCACGTCGGACCCAGTGCCCAGCAGAGCTAGGAGAGGGGGCCGGAAACAGGCAGCCGCCGCGGGACGGCGGCTTCGGGGGCCCTTCCCTGATGCACTGTGGCTCCAAACGGTGCCGTCTGGCCATGTCTGGGGGGTCACCTGGCGATTCTAAGCGTAAGTGAGGTCCCCGCTGAAGTCAGCTTTCCCGCATTTGTCCCGTCAGCCGGGAGACCGCGAGAGCCTGAGCCAGGGGGCCACACTCCACTCTCCACACCCCTGCGTCCCAGGCCTCGCCCCTCGCCACAGTGCCCCCAGCTCGCCCAGCCCTTGTTGCCAGATCCCCTCCCTTCCGGCTCCTTTAGAGCCGGGCACAGGGCCCCTGTCCCTTGCTGTTCCCGGGGTCCCCTTGCGCTGCCTCAGCTGACACCTCCCAGAGGCGGGAAGGGGGTCAGGGCCGCTGCTCCTTGAAGAGGCGGCCCTTTCTCCAGCCCCGGAGACACCCTGGCACCCCACCAGCCGTGTTCTCATGCCAGGGGTCACCTCTCCATGCCTCCCTGAGACGTCCAGCCCCAGAACCGGAGGAAATGCTGCCACTTGTGGCCACACAGGAGACCCCGGAGGGCCTCGGGCGGAGAGCAGCACGACTCGGACACAGATCGATGGCCGGGGACTCCCGGTGGGAGATGCGGCCAACAGTCCCATCCGGGAAGCACGTGGGGGCGGGGTGCAGAGGGGAGGGCACAGCCGGCAGGCGTGAAGTAAGTTCTAGAGGCCGCCTGGTCCGCGCCAGGGGAATGTTGAAAAAGAAAGCAAGACTAAAGGCATCACATTTCCAGACTTCAAGCTCTATTACAAAGCTGTAATCATGAAGACAGTGTGGTACTGGCACAAAAACAGACACATAGATCAATGGAACAGAATAGAGAGCCCAGAAATAGACCCCCAACTCTACGGTCAACTAATCTTTGACAAGGCAGGGAAGAATATCCAATGGAAAAAAGACAGTCTCTTCAACGAATGGTGTTGGGAAAATTGGACGGCCACATGCAGGAGAATGAAACTGAACCATTTCCTTACACCACCCACAAAAATAGACTAAAAATGGATGAAAGACCTCAATGTGAGACAGGAATCCATCCAAATCCTTGAGGAGAACTCAGGCAGCAACCTCTTCGACCTCAGCCGCAGCAACTTCTTCCTAGAAACCTCACCAAAAGCAAGGGAAGCAAGGGCGAAAATGAACTATTGGGACTTCATCAAGATCAAAAGCTTCTGCACAGCAAAGGAAACAGTCAACAGAACCAAAAGACAACAAACAGAATGGGAGAAGATATTCACAAATGACAGATCAGATAAAG
>JAPYYM010002493.1:0-12210 GCA_028534135.1 Potos flavus
CTCATTGCTGGATATTGGTCTATTCAGGTTGTCAATTTCTTCCTGTTTCAGTCTTGGAAGTTTGTAGGTTTCCAGGAATGCATCCATTTCTTCTAGGTTGTTTAACTTATTGGCATATAGCTGTTGATAATAATTTCTGATGATTGTTTCTGTTTCCTTGGGATTAGTCGTGATCTCTCCCCTTTAATTCATAATTTTGTTAATTTGGGCCCTCTCTCTTTTGTTTTGGATGAGTTTGGCCAGTGGCTTATCTATCTTATTGATTCTTTCAAAAAACCAACTTCTGGATTCATTGATGCGTTCTACTGTTTCTCTAGTTTCTAACTCATTGATCTCTTCTCTAATCTTGATTATTTCCCTTCTTGTGCGTGGGGTTGGCTTACTTTGTTGTTGATATTCCAGTTCTTTGAGGTGTAAAGAGAGCTGGTGTATTCAGGGTTTTTCAATTTTTTTGAGTGAGGCTTGGATGGCCGTGTATTTCCCTTTTAGGACCACCTTTGCCGTGTCCCATAGGTTTTGGATGATGTGTCTTCATTCTTAATGGTTTCCATGAATTGTTTAAAATCTTCTTTGATTTCCTCATTGATCCAAACATTTTTGAGCAGGTTGATCTTTAGCCTCCAAGTGTTTGAATTCCTTCCAAACTTTTTCCTGTGGTTGAGTTCCAGTTTCAAAGCATTGTGGTCTGAGAATATGTAGGGAATCATCTCAATCTTTTGATATCAGCTGAGTCCTGATTTGTGACCCAGTATATGGTCTATTCGTGAGAAAGTTTCATGTGTGCTGGAGAAGAATGAGCATTCTATTGTTTTAGGGTGGAATGTTCTGTATATATCTATGAAGTCCATTTGGTCCAGCGTGTCATTCAAAACTCTTGTTTCTTTATTCATTTTCTGTTTGGATGATCTGTCTGTTACTGAGAATGGTGTGTTAAGATGTCCTACAATTAATGTATTCATATCAATATGACTCTTTTGATTAACAGTTGGCTTATGTAGTTGGCTGCTCATATATTGGGGGCATAAATATTTACAGTTGTTAGATCTTCTACTCCTCAGATTGGGGAAATTTTCATCCAGAATTTGTTCAGCTATATATTCTAGTCTTCTTTCTTTCTCTACTCCCTCAGGGATTCCAATAATTCTGACGTTGGAATGTTTCATGGCATTATTTATTTCCCTAAGTCTGTTCTCATGGTTCCTAAACAGTTTATTCCAGCCCTCCTCCTGACCTTTCTTCTCAACCATCGTGTCCTCTAAATCACTAATTGTATCCTCTGTGTCTGTGCCCCTAGCTGTTAGACTTTTAGATTAGATTGGATCTCATTGATAGTGTTTTTAACATCTGCCATACTGGTTCTCAGTTCTGCACTTAGAGATTCTATGTTGTCATTAATGTTTTTCTCCATCCTAGCCCTTGCCTGGAAAATTGTAACCCTGAATTCCCTTTCCAGCATACTGTTTATGTCCATAACCAATAGTTCTGAGGCAGAGGGCGCAGTCTCTAGGTTTTTCCTCTGTTGGGTGTTCCTCCTCCTAGTCATTTTGATGGGAAGTGGTTGAGGAGATGTATAGCTGAATATATCACTCACAATCCAGGCAGAGTGCACCCTAGAAGGTTTCAGAGCCTGTGGAATTCACCACCAAAAAGAAAGAAAAAAGATAAAAAGAGAGAGAGAGAAAGAGAAGAAAAGAAATCCCAGCCAAAATGAGCCCCCAAAATAAGATTTATAAGGTATATAAACAAACACAAACAAACGTAAAGACCGACAAAAGTAAATGACAAGAAATAAAAGAACCTAGACAGAATGAACCCCAAGAATAAGATTTATACAATACCAGAACGAAAACAACTACACAGAAACACTGATAGAAGGATAAGATGGGAGGGTGGTTATAAATCCTTGATGGGGGCGAGGAAGGTTATTTCGGATCTTCCTGGGTGTATCGCTGTATTAAGCCTCTAGTTGTAGGGTTAAGTAGTTTAAAAAAATTAAAAGACCAAGAATCGTGAGAATGAATCAAAAAAGAAAAAAAAAGAAAAAACTTGTGTCTATGAAATATACAGGTTTTTGGGCATTATCTGAGGCTTAATATATTGTTTTCCCCTGATGTTGGGGTTTTACAGTTTTATGGGGACCCTGTGGTTATTGTCCTCTTGCTTTTGGCTTGTCTCCTGGGGGAGTGGCCTGCCGCGTTGTTTTCCAGTCAATCTTGCTTGGGTTGAGTCCCTCTGCTGGCTATGATGGGGCTGGGCTCTGTGGAAACCTGTTTTTTAGGCTTTTGTTTTCTGGAGGTTTTTGTTCTTTTGCGGCTTTTTGTGGCTTTTCGGAGGGTCTGAGCAAAGAATCTGCCTGTACCCAGACCTCTGCCTCTGAGAGAAGCCTCAGTCTGCTCGCCTTGGGTGGTCCAGAACACACAGACCCCCGCTCTGCAAACTCTGCTCACACCCCAGCCTCCCAGAGGCGGTGAGCCTCCCCAGCCGCTGTCCCAGTAGCCCCATGGGGCTCCTGCTCACCTCTGCAATCCTGTGCCACTAAAGCCGAGAGCGATATTGGTCTGGGAAACTTGTTTCTGGTGGCCACCGTTGCTGGGACTGCTCTCCAGGCTCCAGGCCCACCCCAGGTGCAGTCAGATTCCTGCTGGAGATTGGGCTGTATTCTCTCAGGCACAGGCTGGGAGCACCCAGACCCTGGGGCTGGAGGGGGATGACCGAGGTCCTAGAGACTGCCAGCTAAGTCTCACACCAGGCTCTCTTAGGCACTTGAGGGAGTGCACCCAGCCCACAAAGTGGTGCAAGCAGAGGAAAGCCGCAGGCTCATGCATCATGTACTGGACTCCTCCCCCCCCCCCCCCAGTCTCTCTTTGACTCCGGTGGTCGCCCATGGTGGTGTCCTTCCTGGGAATGTGGGCTTAGGCCCGTGCCCCTGAGCACCCACTTCCACTAGTTGCTCCTTAAGATCTTTTGCTCTTTTTGAGTGTTTTTAGCCAGACTCTAAGTTAATGCTGGTCCCCAACTACAGGGCACTTTCGTTTGGGGTATTACTGTCCTTGGGTCACTTCTGGTGGCTCCCTCCCCCTTCTGTTTATCCTCCGATGTAGGTCCGAGTGTTCCCACTCCGCTTTACCTCTCCACTTCTGCCTTCTGCTCCTGTAGATATCCAGAAGTGAACAATCTTACTTCTCATGCTGATTTCATGGGTGTTCAGTGTGTTCTGGTAGATAACCAGCTCACTTTGGGGGACCGGTTGGAACAGGGTCTCCTACTTCTCCGCCATCCTGCCTCTCCTCCTCCCCATGATATTTTGATATAATTTCCCTTAATTTGAACTACCTATGCTAAATATTTATAATTATATATATCTATCTCTACATACATAAGTGTATATAAATGCATAGATATACACACATATACATACATATATGTTATATATTTATATATTATAAATATACATTATTTTATATATATTATAAATATTTTATTAAATGTTATTAAGTAATATATTTTAAAATATTTTATTTTATATTATATATGGTATATACAGGTATATAAATATCTGAATCTAATTGTGCAATTAGCAATTGAGCTTTTGCAGTATTTGGAGCTGTTGGCCAGGAGTAGGATATTATAGTATCTCTTTAACTTTCACCTTGTTATTGTGATGGCTTGTTATTTATAAAGCTTTTTTCACATTCTAAGTCTTGTTAAGCCAATATTTTCACAAATAGAAATAAAATTCAAGTACCCAATCTGATTCAGGATATGGATATAAACCACAAAGACCTACTTCTTCCTGTGTTTGAAACTGAGGGTAAATTAGTTTGTGTAGTGATATTACATATATCTTCATTTTTTTCTTCAGATTTCCATCTTCCCTCACATATATCAGTAACATTTCTATACTAGTCCAGTGACATGTATTGACTGGTTTCCTTGAAACAAGCGTGACAATGTTTCAAAGGCTGACAGGATCTACTGACAGAGCATGAAGATCAAGCTTTTCTCAGATTAGTGATTCTGCTTGAAACCCTCAACCATTTTGCCTATTCCATAAAGCATCTTGTCTTTTCAACCAACCATAAAAGAAAAAAGAAAAAGAAAATTTAATCTTGGAGAGAGTCTTTTCACATAATCAAGATTTGGACACTTATTTCTATTTTATTTAAAGCCAGATATAAATATTTGGTCTTTACGTTTAAAGCTAAATGAGAATTCAATATCTTTCCTCTTGATCAAGAGTTTGGACTTATGAAACTAAGGTTAGAGTGAGATTTGTTTTGAAGTCTGCGATTAGAAAATCCAAATTGTGAAAATCTCACCTACAATTAGATTTAGTAAACTTGAATTAAATTGCCAATAATGAGGCATCCAATAATATACATCCTGGGGACAAAAAGCAAACAAAGTATTATTCTGAAGGAGCTATTATTTCTTTATCTTATGTAACCATAGTTCACAGTGGTGTGAAGTAAGTTATCAGGAGCAATAAATAAAGATTCACTAATGTTATTGCAGGCAGAACATGCAGACTGTTACATAACAATGTGTTCATCTTAGAAAGTATAGTTACTTCTAAGAGGGTAAAGGGAGTTTGAGTATAGTGATTTCCTCATTTTTCAACTATAAGACGAAATTTTAACTAGAAGTTTATCCTTTCAAAGCTAAAATAACTCAATTCTATATTCTTTGAATTATATATAGTTATATGATAGCATTTTTGGTCTGTGCTAACAAGCAAAAGAGATGACAAATCAAATGCTAATGACTATTAGGTTCCTGAAAACTGAGGGTTATTATCAAAATGCACCTTCAGTGGGGAAAAATGAAAACATAAAACTCATTTCTTTCATAAATGGATCTTTATTAATGCTCCCAGTTCTTATTAAAATGAGAGTTTAGTACTAATAAGATTAAGTGACATTTATTAAACATATTTTTATTTTTTAAATTTCATTTTGATTCCAGTATAGTTAATATACACTGTTATATAGTTAATATACAGTGTTATATTAGTGTACAATATAGTGATTCAACAATTCCATTCATCACTTAGTGCTCATCATGATAAGTGTACTCATTAATCCCCATCACCTACTTTACCCATACTTTCACCCACATCCCCTCTGGTAACCATGAGTTTGTTCTCTATAGTTAAGAGTCTGTTTCTTGGTTTCTCTCTCTCTCTCTCACTCTATTTCTTTTGCTTGTTTGTTTGCTTCTTAAATTGCGCACATGACTGAAATCATAGGGTATTTGTTTTTCTCTGACATATTTCTCTTATCATTATACTCTCTGGCTCCATCCATGTTGTTGCAAATGGCACAATTTCATCTTTTTATGGCTGAATAATATTCCATTCTTTCTATATACACCACTTCTTTTTTACTCATTCATCTCTCCAGGGATACTTGGGCTGCTTCCATAATTTGACTATTGTAAGTAGTGCTGCTATAAGCATTGGGTTCATGTATGACTTTGAATTGTGGTTTTTGTTTGTTTGTTTGTTTGTTTGTATTTTGGAGGTAAATACCCAGTAGTGCAATAGCTGGATTGTAGGGTAGATCTATTTTTAACTCTTTGAGGAACCTCCATACTGTTTTCCAGAGAGGCTCCACCAGTTTGCATTCCCACCAACAGTGCAAGGAAATTCCTTTTTATCTATATCCTTGCCAACACTTGTTTCTTGTGCTTTTCATTTTAGCCATATTGATAAGTGTGAGGTGATATCTCATTGTACTTTTGATTTGCATTTCCCCGATGGTGAGTGATGTTGAACATCTTTTCATGTGTCTGTTGGCCATCTGTGTGCCTTCTTTGGAGAAATGTCTGTTTATGTATTCTGCTCATTTTTTAGCTGGATTATTTGTTTTTGGTGTTGAGTATATTTTGGATATTTTTGGATATTTTGGATATCCAAAATATTTTTGATATTTTGGATACTAATACTTTATTGAATATATCATTTACAAAATATCTTCTATTCTGTAGATTGCCTTTTAGCTTTGTTGATTGTTTCCTCTGCTGTGAGGAAGATTTTTACTTTGACGTAGTCCCAATAGTTTTTTTTTTTTTTTTCTTTCCCCTCGCCTCGGGAGATATATCTAGAAAAATACTGCTACAGCTGAATCCAGAGACAATACTGCCTATGCTATGCTTTCTTTAAGGATTTTTATGTTTTCAGTGCTCACATTTAGGTCTATAATCCATTTTGAATCTGTTTTTGTGTATGGTGTAAGAAAATGGTCCAGTTCATTCTTTTGAATTTAGCTGACCAGTATTCCCAGCATCATTTGTTGAAGAGACTGTCTTTTTTCCATTGGATATTATTTCCTGCTTTGTCAATTATGAATTGAACATATAATTGTGGGTTTACTTCTGGGTTTTGTATTTTGTTTTTTGATCTATGTGTCTATTTTTGTACAAGTACCACACAGTTTTAATTACCACAGCTTTGTAGGATAACTTGGTCTGTAATTGTGATACCTATAGCTTTGTTTTTCTTTTTAAGATTGCTTTGGCTAGGGGCGCCTGGGTGGCTCAGTGGGTTAGGCCTCTGCCTTCGGCTCAGGTCATGATCTCAGGGTCTTGTGGTCGGGCCCTGCATCGGGCTCCCTGCTCGGCGGGGGGCCTGCTTCCCCCTCTCTCTCTGCCTGCCTCTCTGCCTGCTTGTGATCTCTCTCTGTCAAGTGAATGGATGAAATCTTTAAAAAAAAAAAAAAAGATTGCTTTGGCTATTTGGGCTCTTTCATGGTTCCAAAGACATTTTAGGATTGTTTGTTCTAGCTCTGAAGAATGCTGTTGGTATTTTGATAGGGATTGCATTATTTTTTCTCAAGTTTTATTTAAATTCCAGATAGTTCACATACTGTGTAATATTAGTTTCAGTATAGCATTTAGTGATTGTACACAAACATAGAAAACCTGGTGCTCATCACAACAAATGCCTTCCTTAATCCCAAACATCTGTTTAACCTATTCCCCCAATCTCCTCCCCTCTGGTAACCATCAGTTTGTTCTCTGTGTTAAGGGTCTGTTTCTTGGTTTTCCTCTTTTTTTACCCTGTATTCTTTTGTTTTATTTCTTAAATTCTACTTACGGACTGCATTACATTTGTAGATTGCTTTGGGTAGTATAGACATTTTAACAATAATTGTTCTTCCAATCCATGATCATGGAATGTCTTTCCATTTCTTTGTGTTGTCTTAAATTCCTTCCATCATTATTTTATAGTTTTCAGAGTACAAGTCATTCACCTCTTTGGTTAGTTTTATTCCTAGGTATCTTATTATTTTTGGTGCAATTGTAAATGGGAATGTTTTCTTAATTTCTCTCTCCTTCATTATTTGTGTATAGAAATGCAACAGATTTCTGGACATTGATTTTGTATCCTGTGACTTTACTGAATTCATTTATTACTTATAGTAATTTTTCTGTGGTCTTGGGTTTTCTATATACAGTATCATGTCATTGGCAAATAGCGACAATTTCAGTCCATCTTTATCAATTTGGATGCCTTTTATTTCTCTCAGTTGTCTGACAAATGTGGCTAGGACTTCCAGTAATATGTTGAACAAAAGGCATGTGAATGCACTTCCTTGTCCTGTTCCTGACCTTAGTGAGAAAGCTCTCAGTTTTTCCCCATTAAGTATGATATTAGCTGTGGACTTTTCATATATGACCTTTATTATGTTGAGGTATATTTCCTCTAAAACTACTTTGTTGAAGATGTTTATCATGAATGGATGTTGTAATTTTCAAAATGTTTTTCTGTGTCTTTTGAAATGATCACATGGTTCTTATCTTTTCTCTTACTGACATGATGTACTACATTAATTAATTTGCAAATATTGAATCGCTCTTGTATCCCGGGAATAAATCTCACTTGATTGTGGTGAATCATTTTTAATATACTCTTGAATTTGTTTTGCTAGTATTTTGTTGAGGATTTTTGCACTTTTCTTCATCAGAGATATTAACCTTCACTTCTCTTTTTGTGTGGTTTCTTTATCTGTTTTTGCTGTCAGGGTGATCCGGGTTTCATAAAGTGAATTTGGATGTTTTCCTTCTATTTTTTGGAATAGTTTGAGAAGAATAGGTATTAATTAATTTATTAATTAATTAATCATGTTACATAAATTAACCCATTTATTAGAGGCTAGCAATGTTTCAAATGGTGGAGCTTCTTCTGGTCTTTCAATTCAATCTCTTCAACAAATTGTGTTGGGAAAACTGGACAACAAAATGCAGAAGGATGTCATTGGACCACTTTCTTACAACATACATGAAAATAATTTCAAAATGGATGAAAGACCTAAAGGTGAGGCAGGAAATCATCAAAATCCTAGAGAAGACAGGTAACAACCTCTTCGATCTTGGCCATAGCATCTTCCTACTAGACATGTCACCAGAGGCAAGGGAAACAAAAGCAAAAATGAATTATTTGGACTTCATCAAGGTTAAAAGCTTCTGCACAGGAAAGGAAACAATCAGGAAAACTAAAAGGCAACCTACACAGTGGGAGAAGACATTTGCAAATGACATATCCGATAAAGTGTTTGTATCTAAAATGTATAAAAACTTCTCAAACTCAACACCCAAAAAACAAATAATCCATTAAGAAATGGGCAGAAGGCATGAATAGACACTGAGGAAGACATCCATGGGGATAAGAGACATATGAAAAGATGCTCAACAAACTCATCATGAGGGAAATACAAATAAAAACCACAATGATGTACCATCTCACATTTGTCAGAATGGTTAAAATTAACAATACAGAAACAACAGATGTTGGTAAGGATGTGGAGAAAGGGTAACCCTCTTGCACTGTTGGTGGGAATGCAAATTGCTGCAGCCACTCTGGAGAACAGTATGGATGTTCCTTAAAAATTTAAAAATAGAACTACCTTGTAATCCAGCAATTGCACTACTAGGTATTTAACCAAAGGACACAAAAATATATATTAGAGGGATACATGCACCTTGATTTTTATAGCAGCATTATCAACAATAGCCAAACTATGGAGAGAGCCCAAATGTCCATGGACTGATGAATGGATAAAGAAGATTTGGTATGTATATACACAATGGAATATTACTCAGCCATCAAAATATGAAATATTGGGAGGCCTTGATGGCTTAATCAGTTAAGTGACCTTTGGCTCAGGTCATGATCTTGGGATCCTGGGATTGAGCCCTGTGTTGGGCTCCCTGCTCAGCAGGGAGTCTGCTTCTCTCTCTCCTTCTGCCCCCCCAACTTGTGCACTCTCTCTCTCTCAAATTAATAAATAAAATCTTAAAAGAAAGAAATCTTGCCATTGGTAATGATGTGCATGGAATTAGAATGTAGTATGCTAAGTGAAATAAGTCAGTCCATGAAAGACAAATACCATATGGTCTCACTCATATGTGGAATTTAAGAGAGGAAATAGATGAATATATAGGAAATGAGAATAGAAAATAAAAAGAGAGAGGGAAACAAACCATAAGAGATTCTTTTTTTAAACATTTTTTTAATTTAAATTCAATTAATTAACATAGAATGTATTATTGGTTTCAGAGGTACGAGTCTGTGATTCATCAGTCTTATATAACAGCCAGTGCTCATGACCTCACATACACTCCTTAGTGTTCATCACCTAGTTACCACATCCCCATACCACCCTCCCCTCCAGCAATCCTCAGTTTGTTTCCTATGATTAAGAGTCTCCTGTTGTTTGTCTCCCTCTGTGGTTTCATCTTGTTTTATTTTTTCTCCCTTCCCCTATGATCCTCTATTTTGTTTCTTAAATTCCACATATCAGTGAGATCATATGATAATTGTCTTTCTCTGATTTATTTTGCTTAGCATAATACCTTCTAGTTCCATCCACATTATTGCAAATGGCAAGATTTCATATTTTCTCATGGCTGAGGAGTATTCCATTGTGTGTGTGTGTGTGTGTGTCTATATATACTACATCTCCTTTATACATTCTTCTGTCAATGGACATCTGGGCTCTTTCCATAGTTTGGCTATTGTGGACATTGCTGCAATAAACATTGGGGTGCAGGTGACCTTTTGTATCACGACATTTGTATTTTTGGGGTAAATACCCAGTAGTGCAATTGCTGGATCTTAGGGTAGCTCTATTTTCAATTTTTTTAGGAACTTCCATACTGTTTTCCACAGTGGCTGCACCATATTGTACTCCCAAAGACAATATAGGAGAGTTCCTCTTTCTCTGCATCCTCAACAAGATGTGTTGTTTCCTGACTTGTTAATTTTAGCCATTCTGACTGGTATGAGGTGGTATCTCATTGTGGTTTTGATTTGTATTTCCCTGATGCCAAGTGATGTAGAGCATTTTTTCATGTACCTGTTGGCCATTTGTATGTCTTCTAAATGAGAGACAGGAATCCATCAAAATCGTAGAGAACACAGGAAGCAACCTCTTCAACCTCAGCCACAGCAACTTCTTGCTAGACAGGTCTCCAAAGGCAAGGGAAACAAAGGCACTTTGAACTATTGGAACTTCATCAAGATAGAAAGATTTGCACAGCAGAGGAAACATTCAACAAAACCATAAGACAACTGACAGAATGGGAGAAAATATTTGCAAATGACATATCAGATAAAGGGCTGGTGTCCACGATCTATAAAGAACTTACCAAAATCAACACCCAAAGAAAAAATAATCCAGTCAAGAAATGAGCAGAAGACATGAACAGACATTTTCCCAAAGAAATTCTTTTTTTTTTTTTTTAACATTTTTAATTTATTGATTTGAAAGAGAGAGAGAGAATGAGTGGAGTGAAGGGCAGAGGGAGAAGCAGACTCCCTGTTGAGCAAGGAGACTGATGTGAGGCCAGATCCCAGGACTCTGGGATCATGACCTGAGCTAAAGGCAGACGCTTAACTAACTGAGCTACCCAGGCACCCCGAGATTCTTAACAACAGAAAACAAACAGGGTTAATTAAGTGGTGTGAAGTGGGGATGGTTATTAAAGAGGGCACTTGTTGTGATGAGGACTGTGTTGTATATAAGTGATGAATCACTGAGTTGTACTCCAGAAATTAATAGTATACTCTATGTTAACTAACTGAAATTTAAATAAAATAAATGAATAAGAAGCACAAATAAAAGACCTTTAAAAAAGTCTTTTTTTTTAGAGAAAGGGGGAGAGAGAGAGCATACACAAGAGCAGAGGGGCAGAGGAAGAGGGAGAGAGAGAATCCCAAGCAGGCTCCGAGCTCAGTGCAGAGCCAGACATGGGGTTCAATCTCATGACCATGATATCATGACCTGAGTCCAAATCTAGAATTGGACGCTTAACCAACTGAGCCACCCAGGCTCCCCTAAAAACGTAATTTTAAACTTTGTTTCATTGAACAAAAGAAGGAGATTTAAATGTTGAATACTATAAAATGATGTTTTGGGTTATCCTAACCTAATTTATTTTTGTCTTTGAGATCTCATTTAATCAGGAATTTTATTTTATGGAGGATATTCTCATGAACATTTCTCATCCTTCTGCTCATTTTGAATACAGAAGTCCATTATTTCAAGCTTTTCCAATGGAATGAAGTAAAATTCTGAAGAGCAGAAAGCTGTTCCACTGAATATTGTCTTAGTTGTACCAGTAACTGACTACTACTATCTTAGTCTGATTCCAGTCATCAAAATTTAATATATACTTAATCATTTCCCAGTGCACAAAGTCTTGAGAGATAAAAATATGTTTGAAAAATAGACAAAATGCCCCAAGAGCTTAATAACAGGCATTATAGGGAATATATTTTTACACTAATGATAGTAAGGGGGAAAAAAACATTTATTATTTTCTAAAAGTTTTATCTTGACTTGGTCATTCTCTTATTAACATGGAATTATTTTCAGTCCTCATAGTTTCAGAATAATTACACTTTCCAAATCTACTTTTAGTAGATTTTCACTCAGTAACTTTATTAATTTATGATATTTTATTTTTTACTAGGTCTGTAATTAAGGAGGTAATACATTTTGCCTTAATTTATCTGCAAAACAGATAAACAGACTTAAGTAGTTGGCTGCTGCTATATTGGGGGCATATTTGTTTACAATTGTTAGATCTTCTTGGAGGATAGACCCTTTAAGAATGATGTAGTGTCCTTCTGTATCTCTGACTACAGTCTTTAGCTTAAAATCTAATTTATCTGATATGAGAATCGCTGCCCCAGCTTTCTTTTGA
>JAPYYM010002494.1:0-12210 GCA_028534135.1 Potos flavus
CATGTACCTGAATGTTTATGGCCACTTAATTTTTTAAAAATGTGTCAAGACTATTCAATGGGGGAAAAATAGTCTCTTCAACAAATGCCATTGGGACAAATAGATATCCACATACAGAGGAGTGACATTGAACCATTATATCATATGTAAAAATTAACTCAAAATGAATTGAAGACCTAAATATAAGAGCTAAAAGCATAAAACCCTTAGAAGAACTCCTAGAGATAAATCTTCTTGACCTCGGGTTTGCTAGTAATTTCTTACATGACACCAAAAGTACAAATTAACAAAAAAAATAAATAAATTGGACTTCACTGAAATTAAAAACTTTCGTACATCAAAAGAGACAATCAGGAAAGAAGAAAGACAACCCACATATCCTGTTTGCATATCCTGTCTTTAATGTGGGGGTTCATTATCCAGAATATATAAAGAACTCTTAGAGTTCAACAATAGAAAGACAAAATAACCCAATTTAAAAATGGGCAAAGAATTTGATAGACATTTTTCCAAAGACAAACAGACATAAAATGTTCAACATAGTTATTACAGAAATGCAAATCAGAACCACAATGAGGATACCATTTTACACTTGGTAAGATGGTTATAATTTTTTAAAAAGGAAAATAGCAAGTGTTGGCCAGGAAAGGAAACAGAGAAATTGGAACCTTCATTCATTGTTGGTTCCTCAATAAGTTAAACTTAGAGTTACCATATGATCCAGCAATTCCTCTCTTGGGTATGTACCCAAAAGAATTGCAGGCAGATGTTCAAACAAAAATTTGTACACAAATGTTCATAGCAGTGCTATTCTCAATGAACAAAGGTGGAGAGAACCCAAATGTTCATCAGTTGATGAAAGGACAAGCAACATGTCTTTCCATACAGGGACTTATTCAGGCATAGAAAGGAGTGAAGTTCTGACACATGCTTTAACAAGGAGGAACCTTGAAAACGTTATATGATAAGTGAAAGAAGCAGGACACAAAAGGTCAAATACTGCATGATTTCATTTATATGTAATGTCTAGAATAGGCAAATGCATGGAGACTAGAAGCAGATTAGTGGCTAAAGGGGCTGAGGAGGCAGGAGGGGGAGAGGCTTGCTTTAATGGGTATAGAGTTTTATTTTGGAGGGGGTGTGTGAATAGCACTGGATGTGCTGGGTGTGCCCCACTGTAAATGTGCTCGGTGTCACTGAAGGTAATCTGTATGTCATCTACCTTTTACCGCAATGAGAAATGGAGAAAACTTACTCAACTTGATTTAGAAGGAATTAATACAAATCAGTACAGTAGTAGTTAAAAGTGTGGTGATTGCTGAGGGCATTATCTTTAAACAGGGGAGGGGTGCCTGGGTGGCTAGTTGTTAAGCGTTAAGCCTCTGCCTTCAGCTGAGGTCATGATCCCAGGATCCTGGGATCCAGCCCTGCATGGGGCTCTGTGCTCAGCGGGAAGCCTGCTTTTTCTCTCTCCCACTCCCCCTGCTTGTGCTCCCTCTCTCACTGTCTCTCTCTCTCTCAAATAAATAAATAAATAGGAGAAAGGATTTGTAAGGTACATTTTAGAAAGATGATCAACAATAAATTTAAAATAAAAAATAGATTTTCTCATTTAATCTGCAGTTAATTATAAAAGCACTTGAAATAGCTCCCGCGAGGCATGGCTGAATACTATGTTCTTTTTATCCGCAGTTTACACAGCCAGACACCAAGCCAATGCCTGTGATGGTATTGGGAGTTCTTTCATAGCTTGTCATTTTCTAAAGTGGATACAAGTAAATGAACTAATACTAAGCTTGCAAGAGTACTAGGTTAATTGAATCATTTTGCTATTTGATATGTTTATATTCCTTTCAAATGCAGTATTAAAATTGCTGTGGTCATACTAAAAAAAATAAGTTAAAAAACGTAGCTCCTCTGGCATGCTGGTTAATTGGCCATGATTTTATATGAGTAGGGGAAGGACAAAAGTAAGCTAACGTGATTTTTCCCTCCAGTTTTATTGAGATAAAATTGACATATATAACATTGTATTAGTTTAAGGTATATAACATAATGACTTAATATAAGTATATACTGTATATACTGTGAAATAACTACAGTAAGTTTAGTTAATTGATCAATTGATCAACCACATAGTTAAAAATGCTTTTTTCTTGGGATGAGAACTTTTAAGATCTTCTCTTAGCCACTTTCAAATACACCATAAGTATTATTACTCACCATTACCATGCTGTACATTACATCCCCAGAACTTATTTATAACTACAAGTTTATACCTTTTTGACCAACATTCACCCAATCTGCACCTCCTCCCACCCCACCTTGGCAATCGCATCTGTTCTCTGTCTTTAGGAGTTCTCTTTTTTTAGATTCCACATATAAGGGAGATCATACAGTATTACAGTACTTGTCTTTCTCTGTTTCACTTAGCATAATGCCCTCAGGGTCCATCCATGCTGTCACAAATGGCAGGCTTTCCTTTTTTTCGTGGCTGAATGCTATTCCTCTGTGTGTGTGTGTGTACACCACATTTTATGATGGACATAAAGTGATTTTTTTTTTAAAGACTTTATTTATTTATTTGACAGAGGAGAGAGATCACAAGCAGGCAGAGAGGCAGGCAGAGAGAGAGGGGGAAACAGGCTCCTTGCTGAGCAGAGAGCCCGATGCGGGGCTCGAACCCAGGACCCTGAGATCATGACCTGAGCTGAAGGCAGAGGCTTTAACCCATTGAGCCACCCAGGTGCCCCTAAAGTGATTTTTAATATGGAATAATATTTCATCAAGAGATACATATTAGAAAATATTCCTTTCGGTGTCCAGTATGAGCTAGTCTTTTGATTTATTGAATCAAGGAGTATTTATTGAGAATCTAGTTTGTGCAAGGCACTGTCCTAGGTGCTGGGTATCAAGCAATTTTTATTTTATGTTTTGAACATGATCAAAGTTACTGCTCTCAAGGAGTTTGCATCCTCTTATAATATGTTAATAGAGCATTGTTCTTCTGTATTTATAAAAGGATGTACTCCACACCAAAAAACCCAAATAATCCAATTTAAAAATGGGCAGAAGTTGTGAATAGACATTTCTCCAAAGAAGACATCCAGATGGCCAACAGACACATGAAAAGACGCTCAACATCACTCATCATCAGGGAAATACAGCTACCACTCATAACTGTCAGAATGGCTAAAATCAAAAACACAGGAAACAAGTGTTGGTGAGGATGTGGAGAAAAAGGAACTCTCATGCACTGTTGGTGAGAATACAAACTGGTACAGCCAGTGTGGAAAACAGTATGGAAGTTCCTCAAAAAATTAAAAATAGAATTACCATATGATCCAGTAATTCCACTTCTTGGTGCATGCCCAAAGAATACAAAAACACTAAATTGAAAGGATACATGTTATCCATATGTTTACTGCAGCATTATTATAATAGCTGAATTATAGAAGCAACCCAAGTGTTTATTGATAAATGAATGGATAAAGAAGATGTGGTATATATATACACATTAGAATATTACTCAGCCATAAAAAAAGAATAAAATCTTGCCATTTGCAACATGGATGGGTCTAGAGGGTATAATGCTAAGTGAAATAAGTCAGAGAAATACAACTACCGTATGATTTCACTCATGTGGAATTAAAGAAAAACCAAGAAACAGACCCTTAATGAGAACAAACTGGTGGTTGTCAGAGAGGAGGTGAGTGGGGATGGGTGGTAATATAGGTCAAGGGGGTTAAGAGTTCATTTATTATGATGAGCACTGAGTATAGTATACTCTACATGTGAAACTAATACATCACTGTATGTTAACTGTACTAGAAATTCCTTTTAAAAGTCTATAGTATAATCTAAAACCATGAAAACTTAACTAGTAACGGTTGAAATGTCAGCACAATTCTGTCAATTATTGACAAAGACTGAAAGTAATCTTCAGGTAATTGAGAATCACTGTTTAGGGTATCTTAATACATGGAAAACACTCTATAATAGAAGCAAAACATGGAATTCTGTTTTCATTATTACACAGCCAGTAAGAACAGAGTATGCAAGGACACCAAATACTGCTTTAAAATGAAGTTTCTAGGGCGCCTGGGTGGCTTAGTTGTTAAGCATCTGCCTTTGGCTCAGGTCACAATCCCAGAGTCTTGGGATTGAGCCCCACATTGGGCTCCCTGCTCGGCGGGGAGCATGCCTCTCCCTCTCCCACTCCCCCTGCTTGTGTTCCCTCTCACTGTATCTCTCTGTGTCAAATAAAATCTTTAAAAATAAATAAACTGAAGTTTCTAGAGTTCTATTAATAATAAAAATATTCTGTTAAAAGAAAAAAAGATGTACTCCAGCTTTAAAAGCTCATAAAAAAAGCATATTAAGAGGTAGCATTTCCCAAAGTGGATCTGGGCACTGTAGTCATCTGTGGTCAGATAAATTGTGGGAGCAACACATTCTGTATCCCATCCCCTCACACCTGGGTATCTGTAAAACAGTCAACAGTATTAAAGGATCGGGATTGTCTTTCCATTCCAAATAAAACCAAAACCTATTAGACTTTCAAAATCCATTGTTTCCCTGAATTGTTTGACCATGAAATCCTTTTTTTCTTTTGAACATCTCTTCATGTCCAGTGGAATTAGATTTCTATGACCAGACTTTGGGAAATGCTGGGACAAGGGAGTCATTCTGTGAGGAGAGGTTAAAGGTTTGAGATGGGAAAGAAAGTGAAAAGAGACATTATCCTTCTATGTAAAGGTAAGGTTTCTGAATGTTAGAGCAAGAATGTTAAATTGTAATGATTTTGATGGGATCTTTGAGGTAACTTCTTGGCTTTCTTGACTATGAAGCTGATTAAAGTCTGGAATCAGAGACTTTTTATAGAAAGGCTTATCAGTAGCCTTTTTTTTTTTTTTTTTTTTTTTTTAGGGGAGGGATCCTATAAAAACTTGCCTGTCATTGGGACCTGTTGTCCACATGGGTTCTATAATCTATTGCTTTAATGGAAATGTCATCATTAAGTCTTTTTTTTCCTTGAACATACGTAATTTTTTCTCTTGATAATGTTCTTAAGATTATGGCTAGTGAACAGGTATCATTTATGTTTAAGGCATATACCTGCTTTTTGCAGTAGACTGACAAAAATTTGACTCTAACTTCAATTACTTTTTTGAAAATGGAGACAAGCTAGATTGGAGAAACATGGCTATTTAGTTATAAGAGATTAAAGTCAAGATTTTCTCAGGATCATAATATCATAACACTAACTGTAGCAGTCCTTTCCAGATTTAACATACTGACTGTAACTTCCGTCTTTTGCAGGTATGATTTTTAATGAACGTGATCAGGAGTTGAGAGACTTGGGCTATCAGAAACATGCCTTCAACATGCTTATCAGTAACCGCTTGGGCTACCACAGAGATGTGCCGGACACACGGAATGCTGCGTATGTTTCTCAGTAGTTTATGCTGCCGTGTTTTAATGACAGTGCTTTTAGTCGCATTGTAGTAAGTCGTGAGGGTGGTGTTACTAAGTGCATTTAGGCTTCATTCAGGATACTAGAAAAATTCAGACAGATTTTCACTCCTGTGACACTTGAAGCTTGAGATTGTACTAACAAAGTTCTGGAGCTTGCTCTGTCTCTTGAAATTTAAAATCGTAGGGAAAAGGCTAGAGGTGTTAACTGTGTCTAACTAGATAAACTTTTTTTTTTTTTTAACTAGATAAACTTCTGAGCATAAATTTGTTTTAAATGTTTATTGTATTTGTGGCAAAGGAATTAAAGATCAGTGAAGAATTTTGCTCATCTCACTTTTTTGTTTTCATCATTCATTTTTGTTGTTTCAAAGGCTTTTCACTTATATGATTGGTCAGTTATTTCACAGACAGACCTTTTTGAGCACCTTTGTTTTCTAGACAGTATTAGGTCTTGGAAATAAGTAGAGCAAGACATAGTCCCTGGGATCACAGGCCTAGCAGGGAAGGTAGATGAGGGAACAGGTAATTACAGTAGTACTAGAATGAGGTAGGAACTGGTGAAGTGGGGACCCGGAAACCAGAGTGGTAAGGGAAGGCCTCCTAGAGGGTGCTGGCTGAGCAATGCGCAGGGGACCACTCCCGCGCCTGGGGACAGATTGAGGCATTACACTACCTGAAAAGGCACTGGAACCATTACTATGACCACAGCGGAGGAATGCCAGGAGACTGGAGTCGCCAGGGCCCAGATGTTGGAACGCTTTGTATGCCATGCAAAAGAATATGGAATTCTGGATTTTATTCTTTACGTTAGTGATTTTTTATTATTGTTGCTTGAAGCCATCTAACCCTTTTTATCACATACTTGCTCGATAGAATCTTGATCTTGATTAACTCAAATCTTTTTCTGTTATCGGGCAAGAAATAAAATTTTCAAATACAAAGTTTTATATTTCTATTACTTCCTTTTGAATGTTCATTGTGGAGAAACTAAACATGAGCTTATGAATACTGCATTAAAAACTTGTAGTGATTCCATACAAATAACACTTTTTTATGTAACCTCTGTACCAAGAAAAAAAAAAACAAAACATTTTTTTAAATGTTAATCTAAAAATAAGCAGAGTAGCAGGTATTGGAGAGAGAAGTTATTAACAAACTATAAAACTCTTGAGTATGACACCAGTGTATTCTTAAATGCTTTTTGAGAAACTTTTGTTATATTGTAGGAAGGAGTCTGAGCAGGAGACAGTTAATGTTTAGTGAATAATGACCTAAAACATTTGATCCTTTCAAGACATCACATTTTCTCATAATGTGTCTTTACAGGTGTAAAGACAAGTCTTACCCTGTGGACCTGCCAGTCGCTAGTGTTGTTATCTGTTTCTACAACGAAGCCTTGTCTGCCTTGCTCCGTACTGTGCACAGTGTCCTAGACCGCACGCCAGCCCAGCTCCTTCATGAAATCCTCCTTGTGGACGATGACAGTGACTTCGGTAAGGGATGTTGTGGGATCTGGGCTGTTGATCACGGTGGGATTAGAATCAGCAGCATCAGCTGACAGTTCAGATAGATGGCAGGTAGGACCCTGGTCCCTGCAGCTGCAGGGGAGTCAGCAACAAGTAAGGATCTGTTTGTTGATTAGAGGATAACTTTTTGGAAATAGTGTTAGCTTTGTGATCTTTTTATAGACTGTACTATTTAAGTTTGGCCCTTGAAATTTTTCCCTTGGCTTACCTTTTGAGAAAAATTTTTATTTCAAAATAACTATGGATTAGCAACAGTGGGTTACAAAGAGGTCCTGTTACCCCTTCACGTAGTTTCCCCGAGTGGTATATCTAACATAGTTACAGTGCAACGTCAAAACCAGGAATTTGACGTCGGTATAGTGTGTGTGTGTACAGTTCCGTGTCATTTTATTCTGTGTGTACATTCCTGTAACAGCCGTTGTGATCAGGATAGAGACTATTCCACGACCGCAAAAATCTCCCTCATGCTACCTGTTAATATTCACATCCACCTCCCTGGCCCACTCCATCCCTAAAATCCCTGGCAGCCTTAATCTCTGTGATTTTGTTTCTTTCTCAGTGATTTTGTCATGTTAAGAATGGTTACATAAATGGAACAATACAATATGTGACCTTTCGACTTTGGCTTTTTTCTCTCAGCGTAATACCTTGGGCTTATATTTATCTAATGAGTCTGTTACTTTGACTATCCCCAGATAAAAGTGGATTGCCTTGTGATAGCTCTTAGATGATCTCTGAATGCCAGTGTTTTATGATTCAGTATACACTTTTATTTTTTTTAATTTTTTTTAAAATTTTATTTATTTGTCAGAGAGTGAGAGAGAGAGCACAAGCAGGCAGAGTGGCAGGCAGAGGCAGAGGGAGAAGCAGGCTCCCCGCCGAGCAAGCAACCCGATGTGGGACTCGATCCCAGCACCCTGGGATCATGACCTGAGCCGAAGGCAGCCGCTTAACCAACTGAGCCACCCAGGCGTCCTATTATACACTTTTAAAAAATTTAATATTGAAGTATAATTGACAGTGGTATTTGTTTTAGTTATACAACATATTGATTCAACATTCTGTACATTACTAAGTGCTCAGCACGGTAAGTATAGTCATCATCTGTCACCATTACAGAGTTACTACAGTTTTATTGACTATATTCCCTCTGCTGTACTTTTTCATCTCTGTGACATACTTCTTTTATAACTAGAAATTGGTACTTTATATACCTTTCTTCAGTTCTACATAGACTTCCTAAGAACGGTTTCCTGTACACACAGGATGGAAGGCTCTTTATTTATGTTACTCATTCGGCTCTCAGCTATCTTGAGAGATAGATTGTATCCTTATTTTATAGGGGAGGAACTATTAAATAATTTGCTCAAGGTCCTGTAGCTATTAAGTGGTAGAGCTGAAATCAGACTACTGGTCTGCATAGCTCTAAGCCTGTGCTCTTTTCATTACAGCAAGCTGTAGAAGTACGTTAATAAATTGAATGCATGATAAATTGTATGCCAGTTACAGATTTTTCATTACTCAAGAGTTTATTAGCACCTCTTAACAACAGAATTGGTCTACCAGTTGAATATATAAAGCAAGGAAATGTACATTGAGCCCATTGGGAACAAAATGCTTAAACCTTGGCAAATATTGAACTAGCACAAGAGAAGATTTAGAAAGGTTAATAGAAAACAAAACTTAATTTCAAAAATGAGTAATTAAAAAACCAAGATTGTGAGTTGGATCAAATAGAAGATTGGCTAAATACTAAATTGTAGAATTTATGGTGTTGAATTTTTTTTTAATCTCTATTTTGTTTTTTAGTTTGTAGCTATTTTTTTAAAGTGAAAATTCACGATAACTTACAGTGGTTTACTAACAATGGAAAGAATTACTTAATAGATAGTTGAAGTTATGAAATTTAAAGGTAAATGAGTTAGAATTTATAAAAAATATTTAGTGCCCTTGGAAGGTACTAAATTAATAAAAGGACATACTTACTGCTGTTATTATATAATTCTTGGTAGGAGCAGTAGAAGTTGTTAAAACTAGGGGCACTGGGGGCTCAGTCGTTAAGCGTCTGCCTTCGGCTCAGGTCATGATCCCAGGGTCCTGGGATGGAGCCCCACATTAGGCTCTCTGCTCAGCGGGAAGCCTGCTTCTCCCTCTCCCACTCCCACTACTTGTGTTCCGTCTCTTGCTGTGTCTCTCTCTGTCAAATAAATAAAATCTTGGAGAAAAAAAAAAAGTTACTATTCTGAAATGGAGTAACAGTAAATTTCAAACAAAAGATATACCTCATTCTTTTGGTTTTAAATCTGATTTAATGCAGTCAGCTGAACATTCATTCACTCAAGATAATTCATTTCAAACATTCTTTATGCAAAGCATTGTGCCAGTTGCTGTGGAAATATGAATAATTCTGTAAGGTAAGTATTCTTCTTGGCTAGTGTTTCAGCTCTTACCCTTCATTTCTTTTTTGTCCTTAGAAGATAAACTATAATATTTCTTTAAAGCAGCAATGTAATATTTACTTGATAATTGGTTGTTGCAGGTACCAGATACAATCTTAGAGTAGCTATAAAAAAAGTCTTTGTATATCTCTCCTGTTGTTTTATTATGACTCTTTATTTTCAGATGATTTGAAAGGAGAACTAGAGGAATATGTCCAAAAATATCTCCCTGGAAAAATTAAAGTAATAAGAAACACAAAGCGTGAGGGATTGATTCGAGGAAGGATGATTGGAGCCGCCCATGCTACAGGTACAACTTCCTGCTGTCTTCTCAGTGGGGGTTGAGTGACAAGGGCTTTGTCCTTGGAGCCTTTCCGATCGTGCAGAGATCTGTGAAAAGTGATTTCTTAAATGGGCATTGTCAGCAGGAGAGACGAGGCTTGTTCACTTTGGAAGGGGTTTCTTTAGAACCCCACCCCTGTTGTCCCAAAATACAGACTCCGGGGAGGTGAGCTCTAGAATCCAAACTGGCCTGTTCTCATAGTGGTCCTTACTGCAAATTATGGCTCCTTATCTATCTTGTTTACTTATATAAGAAGAAGAGTAAAACAAAATGTAACTGAACTTATGTCATTTTTTTTACTTTTACTTTTTTTGTTAAAGATTTATTTGAGGGCGAGCGAGAGTGCAGGGGGAAGGGGCAGAGGGAGAAGGGAGAGAGAGAATTTCCAACAGACTCCATACTGAGCTCAGAGCCTGACACAGGGTTCAGTCCCATGACTGACTGAGATCATGACCTGAGCTGAAATCAAGAGTCAGATGGCCCCTCAACAGACTGAGCCACCCAGGCGCCCCTGTAATTTTTGTAATACAAAATTTAAACTATGTTTACTCAAACTGTTTGATTTGAATTATGCCAGTAATTCTTAAGTTCAAATACATACCTCTGGTGATAATGCATCATGATTTTTGTTGGATACATGGATAATACTGAAAATTGCCTTACCAGGGCACCTGGCTGGCTCAGTCAGTAGAGTGTGCGACTCTTGATCTCAGGTTGTAAGTTCAAGCCACATTGGGTGTGGAGATTACTTAAAAAATAAATAAAAATGAAAATGAAAATTTATAAAACTATAAAGGTACTTTCTTTAAAATTCTCAATCCTTCTGATTCCATCAAAGATAAAGTCTCCATTACAAATATATCCTTAAAACATTTCCAGCATATACTCATCTCCCCTTTGAAAAAGAAAGAACAGGAGGCACCTGGGTGTCCCAGGTTAAGCCTCTGCCTTTGGCTCAGGTCATGATCTCAGGGTCCTGGGATCGAGTCCCATGTTGGGCTCCCTGTTCAGTGGAGAGTCTGCTTCTCCCTCTCCCTCTGCCACTCACCCCTCCTCGTGCTTTCTCTTTCTCCTTCTCTCAAATAAATAAATAAAATCTTTAAAAAAAAAGTATCAAATTTAGTCTTTTGAAGAAAATATATCTGGTTAGTTCTCAGTTACATGACATTGAATCCATTGTATTTCTCTATATGGTTACCTCTCTAAGGTTAGTGATCCTGGTTTTCATTTATGATCTTGATAAAATTTTCCTTTTAAAATTTATTTAAATGATTCAGTTTAAAAATATTAGGTATATAATATTGTAAGTAGTGTATGGATATGGGAAAAAAAATCATGAAGGTATCTTGAGGATTCCAGAACTTGGGGTGTAGGGGCTTGTAGTGACATCTCCTACCTTCCCTGTCTGCCCCTTGCATCAAGATAACCAGCGAGGAGGGTTTACGGTGGCTGGACTGCTCTCTCTACCACCCCTCCTGCACACCCGCTGTCCTACTTGCTAAGTGTAGGCGGGACTTCATTTTTTAGAATCTTTCTTCCCTCCTTTCTCTTAAAGCCACAGTGAACTGAAGTAATTAACAAGCATCTAGTCTGTAGTCATATGTAGAATGAATTCAAAGTTTATGATTTTTTTGTTTAGAATTCTAGTCAAAATAAGTACTTAATGACTTGGCTGAGTTGAGATAAAGAGAAAATTGTGGGGAATGGCAAGGTTATGCCATTCAAAATGTACTGTTACAGTACATTATTACTGAGAGTTTGTATTTTTCAGATAACAATAGTTACTCAGTTTTTTTCTTTATGGTCTGTTGGTCCTTATTCAGATATAGTTTAGGGTTTGTCAGAAGCAGCTGAGGGTTGCAGAAGGGGAGGTGGGTGGGGGGATGGGGTAACTGGGCGAAGGGCATGGAGGAGGGCACGTGATGTGATGAGCACTGGGTGCTGCATGCAACTGATGAGTCACTGAACACCACATCTGAAATGAATGATGTACTATGTGTTGGTTAATTGAATTTAAATAAATTTAAAAAAATTTAAAAAGCAAGCCGGTTTTGGGGAAGTCAGTCTCAGGTTCAGTGTAACCAGATGTAATCTTACTTCCTTTAGTTAAGTAAAAAAAAAAAAGTAACATTTTTAGAATTAAGAAAAGCTGTGAATACATTTTCTCCTCAAGGGAACTTTGATTGAATTGACTTCACTTCACAGTGACTAGTGTACAGGCTGAGCGTTTTTGCCTTTCTGTATTAAAGGATATCTGGTGAGCTATATGCTTTTTACATCCTGGAAGGTCATTTATAGTCACTGAGCTTACCTGTCACTGTGGAGAACTTTCTTGCCCGAGGTATTTCTATCATCATTAGTTGAAGTAGATGCATCTTATTTTTATTTTTTTAAAGATTTTATTTATTTATTTGACAGAGAGAGA
>JAPYYM010002495.1:0-12208 GCA_028534135.1 Potos flavus
TAAGTGAAACCATATGATAATTGACTTTCTCTGCTTGACTTATTTCACTCAGCATAATCTCCTCCAGTCCCGTCCATGTTGATACAAAAGTTGGGTATTCATCCTTTCTGATGGAGGCATAATATTCCATTATATATATGAACCATATCTTCTTTATCCATTTGTCTGTTGAAGGGCATCTTGGCTCTTTCCATGGTTTGGCGATTGTGGCCATTGCTGCTATGAACATTGGGGTACATATGGCCCTTCTTTTCACTACATCTGTATCTTTGGGGTAAATACCCAGTGTGCAATTGCAGGGTCATAGGGTAGCTCTTTTTTTTTGGGGGGGGTAGCTCTATTTTTAATTTCTTAAGGAATCTCCACACTGTTTTCCAAAGTGGCTGCACCAACTTGCATTCTCATGAACATTGTAAGAGGGTTCCCCTTTCTCCACATCCTCTCCAGCACTTGTTGTTTCTTGTCTTGTTAATTTTGGCCATTCTAACTGATGTAAAGCGGCATCTCAATGTGGTTTTGATTTGAATTTCCCTGATGGCTAATGATGATGAACATTTTTTCATTGTGTAATATATTTTAAATATGCGTACAACTGTGGAGAATTTGTGTCTTTGTTCAAATTGGCTAAATGGTTTTATTCAATGGCTAGAGAAACATTAAGGGCCATTCAAATAAAGCTGGTTAGTCAACTTGGTAATTTGGGAATATCCATTTTACTGATATTTGTTTAAATTAATTTGGTAATACAGTAGTCCCCCTTATCTGCAAGGGATATGTTCCAAGATCACCAGTGGATGCCTGAAATCTCAAACAGTACCAAACCCCATACATACTGTTTTTCCCTGCACATATGTACCTGTGACAAAGTTTAATTTTAAATTAGGCACAGTAAGAGATTAACAACTATAACTAATAATAAAATAGAACAATTGTAATAATATACTGTAATAAAAGCTACGTGAATGTGGTCCTTCCCTCTCTCTCAAAATATCTCATTGTACTGTACTCGCCGGTCTTGTGATAATGTGAGATGATAAAACGCCTACATGATGAGATGAAGTGAGGTGAATGACATAGGCACTGTGAAGTGGTGCTATTACTTGTACTATTGACTACTTGCTATTGACCTTCTTCTGATGACATAGCAGAAGGAAGATCATCTGCTTCCAGACCTCGAATTACCCCGGGGTAACTGAAACACCGGATAAGGGGGGTACTAGCGCATTTATTTTTAGCTACTTTAAATTCTTTATTGATAGTTTTAAACCTACATAGAAAATGTGTAAGTCAAATCACTAAGCATGCTTCAGAGGGCTGACAACACACCAATGGAGTAATTTTCATGAAAATATGATAGTTCTACATTTGAGAAATGGTTATTTGTACATGGTGGAATTGTGTATGGTAGGAAATTAATAGATTAAATTTATCTTGTTACCAAATAAAAACACTGCAAATATAGAACTCATGAATTCAATCTATAAAGGTAGAAAAATTAAGCAAAGTTTAAGGTGAAAACTAATGAAGACAGAAACTAGAAGAGATATATTTAAAACCAAAATTAGAATTTAGAATTAAAACCAAAAGCTGGTTCTCAAAAAGGAGAGACACAGACATGGGGAGAAAGGAGAAGGGTGGGGGGTGGAGAGAGAGAGAATAGAATCAAGAATTTACAGAATTAGTAGTGAGAAAGAAGATATAATCACAGATAAAAATGTATTCAAAATTTGTATGTTTTATGCAAATTTATGCCAATGAAACCTGAAAAGCTAAATGAAATGGATGACTTAAGAGGAAAACGTAAATTATAAAATTGACTGATGTAGAAAAAGTGAACTAATAGCTCTAGAAGAAACTGAAAAGATTATCAAACACTTGTCAATAAGAGATGAAAAGGTACGGGGCTTATAGGAGAGTTCTATTTGACTTTAAGGAAACATACGATTCCAATGTTTTATGAGGATTTGTAAAAAAAATGAAAATGGCAAGTATCTACCTAAATTAATAATAAAATAAACTCCCCTAAACTTTGTGGATACAGTTTACAATGCTATATTATATACTTTAATGTTGTTAAGGGATTATATCTTAAATGTTCTCATCACACAAAAGAAATGGAATTATGTGTCATGATGAAGATGTTAGCTAACTCTGCGGTGGTAATCACATTGCAATACATAGGTGTATCAAATCAACACATTGTACGCCCTAAACTTACACAATATTATATGCCAATTAGATCTCAATCAAGCTGGAAAATTAAATGAAAATTAAAATCTCTAATATGAAAAACTCTTATATCCACGTTCTTTCAAATGACAAAATTAAACATTAAAAATCATGACCAGTTTTACTTAAAAACTGAGGGAAACGCAAAAATACCAAATAAAAGTTCATCATATATCATCCAACAGTGGATTAAAACATGGAATACTTCGTGACAAAATGTAGATTTAGTTTGTGAACATGAAGATGAATGTAAAATTGACCTTTTAGAAGGTTAAAGGAGAAAAACTGCAGGATCATATTAATAAATGCTGAAACTACATGATAAAATCAACTAATTAGATTAAAAACATGAGTAAAATGTGAATAGCAGGAAACTTTCAAATCATGTTATAAGTTATTTAACAGAAACTAACTGAAAGTCTTACATTAAATAAAATTAAAATCACTCTCATTAAAGCTAGAATAAAGACAGTGTTGGCCATTCTCACCACTATTTTCAGGTTTTGGGGTTTTTTTGTTTGTTTTTTTGAGGGGAGGGTGTAGCTATTTAGCTACGACAGAAAAGAAAACAAATGTAATAAAGAGAAGAGAAAAATGATCCTTAGTTGATACCAGATTCCCTTGAGAACAGACTATAGTAAGGTAAAGAACTGACACTGGAAAAGCTTGGAAATAATCAGGTATGGGATGGAATGGCCTGGAGTGTGGTAGGAGAGGGAGAGCTAAAGAATGGTTATACGCTGTATATATTTTGAAGGTAAATTTGATATGAGTTGGTGTGGGGTATGGCTTTTAAAAACCACTTAGAACAAGAAGAGACTTTAGTAGAGTGACTAAAAATAGGATCAATATACAAATATCACTAATCTTTCTTTATAACAGCAAATACCAGAAACTGCATGGGGGAAAATGTCTTTCACAGAATTATAACAACACATAGTAATAAGTTTAATAATAAATTATAAACACTATATGAGGAAATGTACGTAATATACTCAATGACACAAAGGCATGACTTTACTATATGTTTAAGAAACAAGACCTCTACAATACTTGTATAAAACAAAATTACCACAATAAAGCAAACTTTATGTAGTACATGCTATGTACCAGACAATTTATAAATACTAACTCATTCAATCTTCCAACACAACCCTATCCATAGCTACCATTATTATACCCGTATTATAAATGGGGAAACTCAGGTACAGAGAGAGAATACAACAGGGCAAAAGCCATTACAGCTAAGAGTAATGGAATTGGAACAGGAACCTTGCTCCAGACCTCAGAGCCTATGTTTTTAACCATCATACCATACTGTCTCTACTCAGTTAAACAACAACAGAAACTTACCAACGGCTCAATGTCAGTGTTCATAATTCACTGTTAAGAACTCTGATTTAAACTCTCCAGATCCTCTTCCTTAAAACGTGGAAACTATTCATTAACTCTCAAGACTGTTGTGAGATTCAAATAAAAGAATGTATATAAAGTGTTTACAAAAGTGCCTAACAAATACGCTGCTCAATAAATGGTCAGTTCGTGTGAGTGTGTGTGTGTGTGTTCAGTAATTACTATCATTGCAGCCATATATGCAAACAATGGAAGACTCAACTCTGTGGAAGAACGGACCCCACAGCTCCTCATACGTGCGAAGTTGCAAGGATCCCTACTTTGGCTCATGGCAGACCCCAGAACCAGCTCTCTTTGCCATTCTTCCCTGTGGAAGTAACATTCCTGACTCTAATCTGCCAAAATAATATAAGCTATTATTATTAACAGTTGCCCTTTTCATTGTAGTAGAAGAGACAGATTCATCCGTACACTGAAAATACTGAACACTTATTTTTTGTGTCAGCATTTTATACTCCATAAAATAAGCACAATAATAGTATCAATATTATGACTATTGGGAGGATTAAGTGCCATAATATATTAAAAGCACTAACCTATTTGCTCAGAATTTTTTTCAAAACTGATCAGCTATTGAAATATATGGTTACTTATCCTCACTTATTACTTGCAGGTAGTTAGGCATTTTTACAGAAACATCATTACCTATCCTTGTATTACTACTGAAATAATGCCAAGATTTAGGTGGCTAATCCATGTTAATTCAGAGACTGCTCCCAAGGCAAATTATAATATTCATGTTTTTCTCTACCCTAAAGACTACTTCTAGTACTCATTATTACACTCTTGTAATTAGTTTAAAAAAAAAAAAAATCTCTAACATTTAGGCCTGCCTAGTATGATGCTCTAATGTGTGTGTGGCTGTTTATTAAACACACATTGAGTGAGTCACTACTAAATTAGTAATAATTCAAAAAGAGTTCATACGAATGATCAGTAATATACCTTTATTCCATGTGTCAACAACTGAACCACTGTAGTATTGAAAGAAATTTGAGAAACTAAATTTAAGAAACAAAATTAATATTCTATTTAGACTAAAGCAAAATTTTTCTCTGATAGATTATCATCTTGTCACTTTCCCTTCTACTTTCAATAAATAGGGTAAGAATAAAGGGAGAGAGTGCTGGTAGAGGTGGGTAGAGATAGGAAAAAAAAAAAAGTAGGACCTCCTCCAAAACATCCCAACTGGGCTTAGGATATTTAGAAATATTGAAATGGGAGTGTACACTTAAAGAATTACTTTAAGGGCATCAAAATTTAAGATAAGAAGGAAGGAAAGGCTATCAATATATTCTCTCATCTACCTAATACCTAGACAGTTCCAGGCATTGTTCCCACAAGTAACCACTGCTAAAGGCACCTACAGGCTGCCCCTCCTGCATGTTCTTTGAATAGATGAATTTCATTGCCTAAATGTATTTATAAAAGGCCATGACATCATTAATCAAGACATCTTTAAAGGATTTTGCTGTAGGCTTGGTTCTTTCATTTTTTATCTATACTGTATCATCGCTACACTTGCAAGTACCGAGGTATTCTAGATATGAATTTATCTAAGGCTAAGAGAAATATTTAAGTAGTGTGGTAATAAAATTTGGACAGGATTCATGTTATGCATATCAAATATTATCGTGACTTCAGGCCTGATTTTAGAGGAAAATATTTAAATGGCCAATCAGCAGCATGAGGCATTTAGGCTCGTATGTTTAGAGACGTAAATTTACTTTTTGGTGATGATGCATGTGAAAATGACAAAATGAGTTTGTTTTAGAATATATCATAGTGAGATGAAAATATCTGCCATTTTAGAGTATCATAGAATTTCTGGTACAGTGCCTGAATATGAGTTTTTTAAAAAAAAACTTTCTAAGTATTTATTTTGAGCTTTTGTACTTATTAAATATTTATTTATTAAGTTGTTTATTTCTTTTAAAGATTTTATTTATATTTATTTGACAGAGGGAGAGACAGACACAGAGAGGGTACAAGAGGGAGAAGGAGGTTCCCCACCAAGCAGGGAGCCCGATGCGGGGCTCAATCCCAGGACCCCAGGATCATGACCCAAGCGGAAGGCAGACGCCCAAATGGCTGAGCCACCCAGGTACCCCTTGAATATTTATTTTTAATGAGATGATTTATCATCAAAGCATGTGAAAAAATGCTCTCAGAATTTAAAAGAAATTTTAGTCATTCCAGCAAAATTCATTATTTTACACTTGACATCTACGAACAGATCCATAGACTTGTACTTTAATAAATGCAAACAGGAGAGCAGAGAATTTCAATCCACATTAATGTACTGATGATTTTAAGGAAATAGGTGTTCAATATAAAATGGCTCTAGGCTTCAGGTTCCTCTTCAGCAAAATAAAGAAATAAACCAGGTAGTAGAGGAGGTTATTTTAAAAAATCTTGGCTTTTTTTCCACCTTAAGAACCTAATCACATTTCCTTTCATGTGTGCAGTATCTCAAAAGACATGCAATTATACATAGAACATGCAATTAGAACGTTACCCACTACAACATTTTCTGGAAAATCTTTTTTTCCAAGGTCTATACAGAACTGTTATCACCAAATATCATAACTGTCTACAGGCAATTTCCATGGAAACCAACTTATAAATACCAATGTATTATGAAATGAGAAAAAAAATTTACTAATAGAAGTGTTGAGAGGTATGCACTACGCAGTGGAATCCTGTACTGGGCAAGGTCTGCCCTCTGACCATGGGAAGCTCTAATCCCATCAAGGAAAGTAATTGCCTCCAGTGGAAATGTTATAATACCTTTTGCTAATTCTGTCACTTTCATAAAACTCTTCTAAAGTGCCTACTGGTAAATGAGGGAGGACTGCTGTCCCACAGGGCAAATCATTTTTCTTTATTTACTGCACAGCACAAATCACACCTCAAAAGGTCAGTCTTTAGAACATAAAAGTACATTTCATAATTCATTTGACAGAGGCTCCATCTGACTCTTCTGATAAGAAATATATCCCTTATCCCTTATCAGATAGAATACCAATCGGAGTGGTGCCAAGAAGGAACAATAGAATTGAGTCCAGCATAAAGAAAATGCTTAATAAATGGAATACATTTTCATTATCTAACATCAATTCTATTAAGATTTCTGAACTTTCTAGTTTTTTATGTACCTGAGCTAATTTAACTTACAACAATATTTCAAACAACTAACAGAATGTTTACTGCTATTTTGTTTCCTTTTTCAACCTTTTCCTCACTATATAGACTATATGTACCTCTGTGTGTGTATGTATTTACACATATGGGGGTAATGCACACACACATACATATGCACAGAGACATATGTATGTTTCTAAGGTATAAATATTTATAGTAAGGTTAGAAAAAATAAAATCTACTTATATTATTTTCATTTTTATATTATCCCCTAGTAAGTATATATTTATTTTAACAATGTTTATTATCAATACATGTAATTAATCTCTTGAAATACTTTTTTTATTAACATACAATGTATTATTTGTTTCAGGGGTACAGGTCTGTGAATCATCAGTCTTACACAATTCACAGCACTCACCATAGTACATATCCTCCCCGATGTCAATCACCCAGCCACCCTATCCCTCCCACTCCCTCCCCTCCAGCAACCCTCAGTTTGTTCTGAGATTAAGTCTCTTATGGTTTGTCTCTTCTCTGGTTTCCTGCTGTTTCATTTTTCCCTCCCTTCCCCTATGATTCTCTGTCTTATTTCTCAAATTCCTCATATCAGTGAGATCATATGATAATTGTCTTTCTCTGATTGTCTTATTTTGCTTAGCATAATACCCTCTAGTTCCATCCAGTCCTTGCAAATGGCAAGATTTCATTTTTTGATGGCTGCATAATATTCCATTGTATTGATACACACACACACACACACACACACACACACACACACACATATATATATCTCACATCTTCTTCATCCATCTGTTGATGGACATCTAGGCTCTCTCTTGAAATACTTTTAAAACACAAAAATATATGTAGACTCCAGAGACAGAATTAGGTAAAGCTGGTATAAATATTTTTTGTAGAAAATTCACTTAGCAGTTTTGAAACAATCTTCACTAGAGAACAAGATTATGTGGAGCCTAAAATAAACTATTTAATGAAAATTTAGTGACGTGTAGACATTAATTACATTTTCTGAGACTTCAAGTTTTGACAAAAGAAAAATAATTTAACCTCTTTCCTGGGGAATTTAGAATTTCAGAATTAGAGAAACAAGTCATGCTAGTCATACTACATGTTAAAAGTATGAAAACTTTTTGACTTCCATGTTTTTCTAGGGTCATCACTTCCATTTCCAATGACAAAAGATTTATGGACATATGGAATTATATTTTCCACAGAACCTGATTATAGATTGAGACAAAAAACAAAAAAACTTAAAAAAAAAAAAAAAGGAAGGAAAAACTATCCTTAGTCAAGAAACAAAACAAAACAAGGCCTTCATATGAAAGGAAACATTTCAGATTGTTAGGTGGTTTGATCACTGTAATAAGTCCTGCTAAGGCGATTACTTCATATTTTGCAGCATGAAAAGGGAAATAAGAAAAACTAGGCTTAGTGCCCACTTGGCTAAATCCACCTTCCTGGGCAATATCCCTAGGCAGAGTTTTTTTGGACTTAGATTTGTTTTATTTTCCTCTTCTCACTTTTAAAATTTTTCCTTGCGCTCTGTATTTATTTCTTTCCTTATCCTGTTAAAATTACCCCTTCAAGGTGTTTGACTATCCAGGATTCCTACCATAGCTTTTAATAGGTTCCCTTGCTACCAGAAAATTCAGCAGTTTTTAACAATTTCAACTGTATCGCTCACTTCATTTCCTCCTTTGCTCCAGATGTTTTCTCTTAGAGTTCTCACTCTGACAGAAGAGGTAGGATAGTTGTTTTTTTTTTTTTTTCCTCTTTCGGTATTATCTCATCACTTCTATTCATATATTCAGACACTTTTATCTACCTATTTATTCCACTGAGCTTCAATTTCCCTCCCTGAAAAACGCCAAGAATCAATCATGCATTTCACTTTTTAATTTTATTAATTTTATAGACAAACAAACAAGTAGTAAAAATAAAGTTCAAGTGCCAAATCATTTGGCAGAGTGAGAAATCTCCCATTAATATCACTTTATCACTTCAGTAATTTAATAGAATCAAAGAGAAATTAAACCTTTAGTTGAGAAATGTACCTGAAAAGCTGTGTTACTTACCACACATATGGGCAAGAATGAGGTCCAACAAGTAGCCACTTACAGCAATTTTGGTACTCTGGTTTCATATTACAAAGCTGTTTATATTTTTCACTTAAATGTGAAAATACACATTTAAGTGTCTTTAAAATACTGTACAGCATAGAACAATTCTAAAGATAAACTTAGAATATAAGCCCTTAGCAGGCAGGGACCTCATTTTTCGTTGTCTTTCTTTCTTTCTTTCTTTTTTTTTTTAAGACATCATGTCCCCAGGGTCTACCTACTGTGTGACGCTATGACATGAACCCTGACCCACTGAATTTGGTTGACACGAGAACTGAAGTACTTCAAACTAGAAAGGAAAATAAAAGAGAAAGCAATAATGCCTCTTCGAACTAACCCCACCCCAAGCTTCAAGGATCTGATGAAACACAGACAACTTTCCATTCTACTTGTAGGCCTTTGGGCAACTGAGTAATTGTGGGCTACTCAGGGCTTTAGTCATTTGTGAACCTCAACCTGGGCGAGACAGCTATTTCACCAGATGGCAAATGTGATCACATTTCTTAGTACAGCAACTCCAGCAATAATATTCCTGTCATAGGTCAAGAACGTACTTTATATCACCAAGTTATGACTAATGGGTTCCAAGCACATACGGCGGGACATTTCATTGGATATACTTAGAAATTGCCTAATGGCAATTTTTCAAATATTGAGCATGGGACCCTGTTTTAAAATGCTCAATATTTCGAAAGCTGATTGATTACACTTCTTAACTACCAATAACACTACCTCCACCACTTCAGTTGGCAAATTTTCACTAAGCCTTCAGATTGCAGCGAAGTATGACCTCCTCAGAGAAGGTTTCTGTGAGTCCTGTAATGTTTTCACACAGCATGGTCCACACCACCACACCTATTACTATTTTGAATTATATTTTTGCATGCTTGCCCCCTTCTTTGTCAATGTTTCCTGAAAGCCAGGAGCCTGTCTAATAATTGCTCTATTCCCAATATTTAGCACAGTATTTAGTTCATATATAGCAGGGACTAAATGAATCTTGAGGGATGGATGGATGGAGGGACGGATGGATGGATGGATGGATGGATAGATGGATGGTCGGACAGATGGATGAGTGGAGTTTGTAGATACATAATTTGCTAACATACATATTTATATACAACTGTATGCAGACAGAGCAGGCTAGCAAATAGTCATGATTACACATGGGGTACTGAAATATTCCTATATAACTAATATTTATACTCGAAGTTTTTTTTCCTTTTTTCTCTAATTCTGGCTATTCACAAATCAGCATGACTAGTTTTCTCAAAAATAACTGCCAGTGGCTTTTCAAAAAATCAGGACACTAGACTTTATTCAGAGTAATAAAATAGACATTATTTTTTAGAAATCCATTATAATGTTAATTAGCCTTCGTTTTCTCACATGCTAACCAGTACATGGTGAACACCTTGATGTGCTGTGTATCCCTGGCACACTTGCTTAATACTGCTTATGCAACGTGCTGTGTTTTAACGCTATGGTTTACGTATCTTACTGTTCCTTTTTGGGGTAAGATTTATTTATTTGAGAGAGAGAGCGAGAGAGAGCGCACAGATGCATGGAAGTAGGGGAGGAGGCAGAGGAGAGAGAGAATCCTAAGCAGACTCGGACTCCCCACTGAGCATGGCGCCCGGGTGCACGGCTGGATCCCAGGACCCAGGACCCTGAGATCATGACCTGAGCCTAAATCCAGCGTCGGCCACTTAACCGACGGAGCCACCCAGGTGCCCCTTACTGTTCCCTTTTACAAATCTGTCTTCAACTAGGGACATTTTCAGATCCCATGGGAAGCTCAGCTAACTGAGGACATACATACCTGATTCTCAGTGGTGGTTACTCCACTGAATAAAGGACTGGAGATGTAGTATTAGTTACATGTTCTCGAGTAAACTCAAACCTTATTTTTATTACGAATCATTCTCTCTAACTTAACAGTTCACCTTTTTCAAGGAAGTAACAAGCAGGACTGAAGAGGAGTTTTACCCTCTAACTCTTCCCAACCTAATTAATGAATTACGACGTGGTCTACAACCCCTCTCTTTTTGCACACACAGCCCATCCTGCAAATTGTGAGTCCAAATATTTTTGTCTATTTCCTCTCTTCATACCGAAATCTCATTATTTTAGGCCTCCGTTAACAAATCCCGATTATTTCAGTAGCCTTCCCTAAAGCCTCTTTAACCCCTCCTCTTCTCGCTCCTTCCACACGCCATTTCTCTAGCCACTGTGAGGCTTCTCTACCTTAAAAGCAGGACTTAACTTCTCACACCACTTTCATAAAACATACACAGGCGTGCAAGCCGCATACACCCCATCCAAAACCATCCATGGCTATTTGTTCTCCTCTCTGTCAAATCAGAATCTTGAGCATTATATTTTCCATTTAAATGTACTACCTTTAACTGTGCATTGTAGACTGGCATTGCGAGAGTGTGGTCCATTTAAGAATGCCATTGAGAAACGGATCCCTGCTCGACATAACTCAATGTTCGTATCAGATTTTTGTCATCTCGGCTGCAGGCCACATTCTAGTGGTGAGTTCACGAAGGTAAGTGTCAACTTTTGATGGCTCCTGGGTGGCCACCTTGCTGACCTTAGACCGGATTATTCATTTCTGTTTGGGTTTCCACACTCAGCATATGCATTGTATTCTTCACATTTAGCATTTGATCTCATCTTACCTTTCTTTCTTTTGAGCACAGGTATCTCTGGCTAGTTTAGATGTTCCCTGAAGGTAAGGATTATGTCCCTGCTCTGTCACTCGGGCCCCCTTACACTTGGTGGGGATTCAATAAGCACGTATTAAATCTCTGATTACAGGACAATAAACTCACATCACCTAACCGCGGCACAAGCAACTGGAACATAATTAAACTTGAACTTTGCACCAATTGTAAAAGATTGGTGACCGTAAATCCCTTTACCAGCAAACAGTTCTGGGATGGCATTATGTGTTGTAAACCAGTAACTACTTTATTATCAAAATCATCAAATAGGAAGTAAATTGTTCTTGTGATCATGACTGCATTACCTAACGATTTGTACTCTTTTACAAGGTGTTATTTTTATTTAGTTTTTTTTTTTTTTTTTAAAGATTTTATTTCTTTATTTGACAGAGAGGAGAGAGATCACAAGTAGGCAGAGAGGCAGAGAAAGAGGGGGAAGCAGGCTCCCTGCCGAGCAGAGAGCCCGATGCGGGGCTCGATCCCAGGACCCTGAGATCATGACCTGAGCCGAAGGCAGAGGCTTTAACCCACTGAGCCACCCAGGCG